>LR750169.1:107406-275218 GCA_902729485.2 Mus minutoides
CTCTCTCTCTCTCTCTCTCTCTCTCTCTCTCTCTCTCTCTCTCTCTCTCTCCTTTTTCTTTTTTCTTTTTAAAATTAAAACCAGGTGTACATTGAAAGGAGATTTCATATGCAAGGCAATATTCCCAGTATGAAATCGTGACATGCGGCTTTCCTCCGTGCTACAAAACGTGCATAGGAGGCTGCAGAGAGATGATTCCTTGCTTCTGAGACTGTCTCCCAGGACGCAGCTTTAGAAGCTGAGCTCACGTTTCCTTTCGCTAAACGCTCATCAAGAAACAAGGTGGCCCAGATTAGAGCAGTTACTTTGCAGCTCCTCGGATGCTAGCCTTGCCATGAAGCAAATTACAACGGCAGAGATATTTTTATGATTGTGCCTACCAACTTCTATTGCCCGGACTATAAAGAGCCACAGAGTAAACACTCGGAGAGGGGAAAATAAGAGAAGAAAAGGCAGAAAGCTTTCCCAGATACTATCATAAATAAGTGCTTTTGTTGTTGTTGATAGTGCTTTGTGCTGATGTTAGGAAGACTTACCAGCTCAGGAAATCAAGCATATTTGTGGCAATGAATTCCCCAGCATGGGGTCCTAATGGGAGCCACCATATCTGCCTGCGGCTGGATATCTGATTTCTGAGGCGGAATCAAAGCTGAAATGAGAGGATGTAGTGTCTATCCTGTTGTGTAAACAGAAAGTGAATTAGAGAGGAAAGGCTTTCTGTTCTATAAAGCCTAACAGCCACTTAAGTGGATGGCAGTATTTGAGAAGACAGAGCTTTCCTAATGGCCGTGTGCTCATCCCCTCTGCCTGGGAGCTGTTTAGATGTTAAAATGTAGAAATGGAACAAACTTCCTATGTGGGCAGACATCCCCGAGGCTGGATGTGCTGGGAGGCCAGGTGAATGGAGTGCTTTGGGGAGTCAGTGGGCACGGAGGAACATGGGGGAGATGGAGCCATTACAGGAAGCTGAAGGTTTTCCCAAAAATATAGCAATTTATGTGAAGCAACTAACTTTAATTCTTCCAACTTCAAAAGATGGGTTCTGCTGTGATCCAAACTTCTAGATAAAGACACCAAACCTTCAAGCATCTATTCTTTAAATTAAAAAAAAAATAACAAACTACTTTAAGCATGTGGTTATTTATTTTGCCTGCATATGTTTGCAGTACATGCATGCCGTTCCTACCCCAGAAAAGAGTGTCAAATCCCCTGGAAATGGTGTTAATAGATGGTTGGGAGCCCCCATGCTGGGGATCAAGCTTCTCTCTCTCTCTCTCTCTCTCTCTCTCTCTCTCTCTCCCTGCCCCCGGTGTGTGTGTGTGTGTGTGTGTGTGTGTGTGTGTGCCCATGAGCTATGGTGCTCATATGGAAGTCAAAAGCCAACTTGTCTTACTTCATTATCTCCTTCTACAGCGTTGGTCTTCGGGATCAAGGTCAGGTCATCACCTGGCAATAAGGTTTTAATGCCAATCCTTTCTTAGCAACAAACTCCTTTACATGCTGAGCCACCTCAGTGGTTTGACCGTTTGTTTTTGAAAAGTAAGAGATTTGCGGCCAAGCAGTGTGTTACCAATATTTAGATGCCTCGTATCACTTTTTCTAGAAGAGGAGCAGTAAAGGGCCTCTGGGATACCCAAGCTCTGGACCATGGAACACGCCTGCCTTGTTATCTACAAATGCACTGAGTCACATCCACAGCTCTGCTGGGATGCACAAAGGACTTTGGGCTGCAGGTTGGACCCGTCTGAAGACTGTTGCAGACTTGCAACCCTCTGTCACCACACCCTCCTTACAGAATAAAAGGTGTCCTTGGGGCAGCTCAGAGCCCACAGTGCTTGCTTTGGATTCAGGAAGCCCTGAGCTTTACCCCTAGTACCGAATAAGGTGAGAGTGGTGGTTCATGTCTATAATCTCAGCACTTGGAGATGCAGGCAGGAGGTCATCCTCAGCTACATAGATAGTTGGAGGTCAGCCTGGGTTACATGAGATCTTCTTGTCCTAAATAAATAAATAAATCCTTGAATTGTCACAGATGTGGTCCAGTAAAGCTTCATAAAGTGGGTGTGGGTCTGAATGTGACACGTGCCCCTCTCCTTCCACCACCTCTTATGAACACACCCTCATCCTCTGCTCTTCAGATATACTCACCAAGATGGGAGCTGCTTGCTATCAGGTTCCTGAGCCTTAAGGATGTACTACTGACTCTCTAGTGTCTTTGTCCTTGACTTTGCTCTTGAAAAAACACAGGCACACTCTTTTTCAAGCCATTTGTTCTTTAGGATTTTGAGTGAGAGTTCACCTAAATCCTCTGAAGACGAATGGATTGTGCATTTAGACAGACTGTGTTTTCCTTCCCCATTGCTTTCTACACCCTTGGAGATGTTTATTTCCTAATTGAAAACAACAACAACAACAACAACAACCCCACACACCTCGTGTTCTAGCCAATGTTCAGCATGAGAAATGTAAATGCCTTAACAATTTGATAAAAGTGAATGTTGTAGCTGACTTAAATCTAAAATTCTCCCCATGCTTTGAATGCTTATTCCTTATGGCTGGTGATACTTGGAGAGGCTATGGAACCTTAAGGAGGTAGAGCCCCACGGGCAAAAGTACACCAAGTGAAGGAGCTTTAATGGTGACAGCCACTGTGGCTCTAGACCTATCCCCTCTGTTCCATGGTTCACAGTCATATGACACTTAACAGCAGAGGCTCCTCCCCTCAGATCCCCCTCCCATACCTTCCCCCAACACGAGCCCTAATATGCTCCCTTAAGTGGTTTCTACTACTTAAGTATTTAAGTATTTAGGTATTTAAGTCACTGACATAAAGAAAAGGTAGCAAGCAGCTTCTGAAGAGAAATTGCAAGAAAAGAGCAATGTATTCACTCTGGCACAAAACTCTACTGTACAAGCGGAAGCCTTGGCTGGGGAGATAGGCCACTTGGCAAAGTACTTGCTGAGGACTTGAGTTTGATCCTCAGATCCAAGATAAAAACAATAAGGGCATGGAGGTATTAGGCAGTAATTCTAGCTCTGAGCAAGTGGAGACAGGTGGATACTTGGGTCAGTTTAGCCTAATTGGTGAGCTATGGGCCAGTGGAGACCTTGCCTCAAAAAAAACAAAACAAAACAAAACAAAACAAAAAAAACAACAACAACAAAACAATACACATGTTTCCTGAAGATGAGACCTGAAGTTGTCCTCTGGCTTCCACATGTATACATACATACATATGCAAACACATACACACACACACACACACACACACACACACACATCAAAAAATGTAAGAAAACATGATGATGGCTTTGAGCTGGGCAAGGGTTTACTCTGACTCATCTACACTAAGCATTATGAAATGTAAACCTAACTAAGCTATCTATGGCTTAATGCCCCGTTGTGAGCCAGATTCCCACATCTGCATCCCATCTTTTTAATGTATACATGATTGAACAAGGCCATGCCTTTAGGTGACTGCTGGTATAGATGCATGTGGGAGAAGGTTTTAGTTGGTGCTACCTTTGAAACTCCAGCTTCCCTAAGCCCCCAAAGTCAAGTAGGAAGGATGGTATCTGCTGTCTACAGAATCTATGCTAGATTATCTAAAAGCTTTCCTTGCACTACTAATAACATCTATGCTCAAATTCTATGTACTTCCCATAAATCTCTCTCTCTCTCTCTCTCTCTCTCTCTCTCTCTCTCTCTCTCTCTCTGTATGTGTGTGTGTGTGTGTGTGTGTGTGTGTGTGTGTTTGCTGATGAACTCCCTATTACCTGTGGATGATCTTCAACTATGGATTCTCCAGCCTTTACCACCTGAGCTCTGGGATTGTAGATTACAAAGATCAAATCCAGGACTTTGGGCATGTTAGGCAAGCTCTCTACTCCAAGCTACATTCCCAGCCCTATTGAACTCTTTGAATATACAGACTTGTGACAAACACATGGCAGCTCTTCTTCCTCTAAGTTCAAGGGCACAGGAGAGGAGAGAAGCATCCTATTTCACAGGAGAAGAAAATAAACAAAATCAGAGAAATGGAATGACAAGCTGACCAAGGTCAACAAGCTGGGTTTTGTCTCTGGATGGTGCAAGAAGAGGATGACTTCCACAGATTGTCTCTGACCTCCACAAATCCCACGCATAGACAGGGATGAATGCATGTGTGCATACATAAGTAAATAATAAATGTAATTTTATAACAATTAAAATGAGTTGCCCTCATTTTAATTAAGAGCTCGCTTCCTAAGGAAAATAAAACCAAAGCATGATGAAGAACTGTGAACCCAAATATGTTTTCCTATAAAATAAGCCTACAAGATACAAACTGTGGAAAATGGCCCCCTGGGTTCTAAATTTTGTAACAAGATCTGTCCTATGTACAAATTGTATCGTTAATGTGCCGTGACCCCAGTGGTGTGTGGGAGGACCGAGACACTTTAATGAGTGCAGCCGTGTGTATATTAGATGATTGAGTGTCATATAACAGAATTTAACTTTGATGTTTCTGAAAGGAGTTTGAAACATCACATGATGCTTCTGAATCAATTTCAGGTGCAACTAATCGGGCTCTTGTTTGAGATAATGTCGTGTCGAGCATTCTTCATTAGGAAGATGGGCTTTGCCTGAGTAAAAGGAGCCTTACAGGGAACAGGCAGGCTTAAACACACACCAACCTTGCTTGGTGTCATTCAGGGGACTTTGCTACAAGCTTAACAACGGACCAAAAGCTTAGAACTGACAACAGTAACCATAAACTAAAGTATGCCCAGTAGCCACTCCTGTTTAGACAGCTAAATGTCCATGTAACAAGCGTATAGGACACACAGACTTGATGAGAAGTAAATGACACACATACATATATGACTTTGTAAAACAAAGGAAACTATGTGTGAGCCTCAGATGTTTTCTTAAAGAGTGGCTGTGGTGTACCCAGCCCCTACTGATACATCTACAATTTAAACCTTATACCCAAGGCTCAGAAAATCATTGAAGAGGGAATGGAAAGATTGTAAGAACCAGAGGACCAGGATACTTGGTGCTAGATAGTATCTTCTAGACATGAGAGGGACCTGCATCCATGGTATCTAACTATATGGTCACCTAAACAAGACTTAGCCAATAATAAGATAAGTTGACATGACAACATGGATGGGGGAATAGGACAAGGCCCCACCCCTAGATGAAGAGACAGACAGTCAATGGCTATTAGGAAATAAAGTCTGCTTCATTGATGAGTCTCCTGATAGGTTATCCTGTCTCATAGGGTCTGCCCTAAATACATATGTATGAGCAACATCAAATGGATTCAGTAGAATGTGGGTGTGTATGACATTATTGTTACACATATGCTTATGTTACCATTTTATTGCATATGTGTGTGTGCACATATATAATGTTATTAAATAAAAATAAGTAATGGATCTTAAATCAGAGAAACACAGGAAGTCAGAGGGGAAGAGAAGGCTAAAATGATATAAATGTATGTGAAACACACATATGAAATTCTAAAAATAAAATATTTAAAAGGGGGCTGGATATTGAGCAGAATGAAGCTTCAACACTCCTCAGGCCTGGTTGTAATACTCTTCTGGACTCCTATGTAGGATGCCATAACTGAGAGAAGCTGACTTCATGCATGGAAGGTGGGGGGGGCATCCCTGGGAAGCACTTGCCGTAGGGCTTGGATAACATTCTGAGTGGCAACTGTGGAGATGGTGTGTGGGAAGTGGGTGCGGCTGCATGAGCCAAGATGGGGCCCTGGCTCTATGCCAAGCCCCATGACCTTCACTTGTTTATCCCAGTCTTAGTCATGCACAATAAAAGCAGCACGTGAAACTCGCTGGAGAGATGGCGTAATGCCTTGCAATACTATTCAATCAGCCTATCCTGCATGCTGCCTTGGGCGTGTGTGTCTATGATTGGGTGGTGTGAGGTGACATGAGTGAACGGAAAAGGATAAATTGTGGGCAGTCCCAGAGGAAAACAGAATAAAGGGGAAGCAGAATAAAGGAAGCTGCAGCTGCGTGAGACCTGCCTTGGCATCTGTGTCATTCTTTCCATTGTCTCTGCAGGTCGGAAACATGGGTTGTGACAGTTGGTGCTAAAACCCGGGAACCTTTTGCGACAATTGGTGTCCCGTATGGGGAAGAAAAGAGACAATGAGAACATGAGCCCCCAAAAGCGGGAGCAGCGAGAGAGAGAGAGAGAGAGAGAGAGAGAGAGAGAGAGAGAGAGAGCGGGGTGCCTCCGGTCCAAAGGGAGGACGCTGAGAGCTGCAGCCACTGATGGCAGGAAGCAGCAGCGCAATGCGGATCCGCAAGCCTCGATACAGAAGCTGGGGAATCCGTAGTTGTAGCTGTAGCTGGGCTGAGCGCAGCTGGAAAAGCTGAAGCAGAAGTCCTTGCCATCAGAAGTATGGGGATGGGGACGCAAGAAGCAGCACAAATAAAACAGAAGGGTAAGGTCCGCAGTAAGTAGCGGGGAAAGAGATCAAATTTAGGTTCCCGGTAAAAAGGGACAAAGGCTCCTGGTAAGGGACAAAGCAGATTAAGGCTCCCAGTAAGGGAAGAAGCAGATTAAAAAGGGAAAGTTAGGTTCCTGGTAAGGGACAAAGCAGATTAAAAAGGACGTGTAGAGAAGTTAAATATCTAATCATGAATTACCCTGGTATCCTGAAACTATAGCAAGAGCTCTGAAAATAAGTGTAGGGGCTTTTGGTAAACAATCAACTGCTACTAATGATGAATGGGTGGTGGTGTGTACAAGTATGACAGGTGATTTTGATAATAAACAACCAGAAGCCATAATTACTAATGAGGAATCGGCGGTGGTGTGTATGAGTATGACAGGTGATTTTCTTTTATCTTGGTCTGGATTGAGCCCAGACCCTCTCAAACATTAAGCTGTATCCCCAATCCTCAGCTAATATTTTTTTTGTGTGTGTTATGTATTTCATCTCGGTCATTTTATTAATTTCAAAAGAATATTAATAATTCCTTTCTTTAAAGCAATTTTCTCAATATGGTCAACAAAGACCAGTGATACCTGTATATTGTTTCTTATTTTGCTATCTTGCACACAACTGTGCATATATGTAGAATTTCTTCCATGGCCTCAGACAGTCTGAACATACAAGAGGTTTGATGTTTACAAAGTGTCAGAGACGTTAATTATTACTGCAGAGTGGCTTTGCCTCATGACCGACCCACCAGGATGCCTCTGTCCTTCTCCTGGTCAATCATCTGTCATGTCCACCTCTGTGACCTGTGCCATGATTTCCCTGGAGACAGATGTTGGTGATGCCTAGACAGCCATGTCATGGAAGGGACTGCAGCAAGGTATCTGAAGCAGCTGAACTTTGAATTGAGATTCATCTCAGTTAAAGCAAAAGAGATGCAGTAGTGAATATTACTCAACTCCATTACTCAACTCCCAATGATCACCGTGTGATGTTTTAATGCTGGCAAGCAGCCAGCCGGCACTAAGCACGCAGTGAGCTAGACAGTGTGAGGCCACACACAAGCTGTGTTGATGCTACAGGGAACACTGCACCCTTCATTTCCTCCCTCTCCCTCTTCTCTTTTTCTTCCCCTTCTTCTTCCCCTACCTCTTCCTCTTTTACTTCTTCCTCCTCACTTTGCATTCTTCCTCCTTTTCTGCCTCCTCACTTCTCCAGGCAGCTGGAACATTAAAAAGTAATGCAGAGTAAACATTTTTTGTTTGTTGTTAATAAAAGCTTACCGGCTAGTCTCATTCCCCCCTATCCAGGACCTCCATGTTTACCAAGAGCTTTGTATGCTCAGGCCCCTGCTTGAACACAGTGCAGTGTCTGCATTTAACTCATATCCTCTGCACTTTCAAAGCCATTCCTGGATTTTGTTTTAAAATATCTAACAGAGTAGCTAGAGAAATGGCTCAGGGGTTAAGGGCACTTGCAAAGGATCAGAATTCAGTTCCCAGAACCCACATTGGGAGACTCACAAAAACCTGTAGCTTCAGAAACAAGGGTTCCAACGCCCCCTGTAGGCCTTCAAGGTCACTGCACTCACAAGCTCACACACAGATACATAAGTAATTTATAATAAGTGGGGAATGTGCTGCTGCTGCTGCTGTTGTCTTAATTTTTTTGCATGTTTCAGTTTTCAGATTCTACAGCATGGTGGCTCAGAGAGGAATGGACACCATTGGCCCCTGCCAGCGTCAGAAAGATGTACCCATCACAGATTCATCTCTCAGTCTGCCCATTTACCACACACTACGTGGTGTTCACCGCATGCTTAGCTGCTGCTCCTTGAGAAGAACTTCAAAGGCAGCGCTGCCATTTACCTTCTAGTCTGTTTCACTCAAGGGAAAGATTAAGGCCTAGACAAGTAGTTGCACAATTAGACTCCACACTTCCTGAACGGTGCCAAACTTTAGTATGCTCTGAAGACCTTCCAAATTAGGATATGAATGTTGGAGTTAAGAACTGATATGGTAGGTCATAAAGATCCCTGGTGGTACCAATTTGAAACAATGTTTAGAAATGACTTGTGGTTCAGATGCAAACTGCCCCATTAAGGGCTCATGCTCTAAATTCTATTCCCACTGATGAGAGGTGATTAGATTATGGTGGGTACTAACTGTATCAATGGGACATCTAGAAGCAAGAAGCTGACTTGAGGAAACAGATAACCAAGGGGCTTGGCCTTGGAGGGTATGTTTTGAATACCACCCCCATCCCTTGTCTTCTTTCTGTTTCCTGGCTGTCTCAGGATAAGCAGCCCGGCCTTTCGATACCCAACAGATGTGAAGTCCCACCTCCTCCGGCTCAGAAGCGATGGAGTCAGCTCACAAGGGCCCAAAGCCTCAGAACCTGCAAGCACAATGAATATTCTACCTTTAAGCTGTGCCCTTGAGTGTTTTGTCTCAGGAATGAAATGCTGACTAGGAAACCATTGTTCTGAGCTTTGTGTGGAAGCAAACCTAACTCATTACCCTGTCCCCCTCCAACCAGGTCTGAAGCAACAGCATTCCGACCCTCGTTTTCCTCACCTGTAAAGGAGGGTGGCTTCCTTCTCTCTCATAGTCCCACACCAAGGGAAACTGTCTATGACACAGGCTTGGTCTAAGCCCACTCTTCTAAGATATTCAGTCAGACTGGGAAGGTAACCCCTGCAGGTTGGCTGCTTGGGATCTCTCTTCTAGCAGCACTTGCTGCATCTCTCACACATGGATTTGCTTATTACCCGAGCCTCCCCTCTCATGGCTATAGCAAATATGTGACATTGCTTTCCCACAATGTAGCGTCCCAGGGTCAAAATTTTAAAGTAAAATCTCTCAGTAAATGACTTGCATTGATACACACGCAAGCTATTGTGAACATGCTTCAGTATCCAGTCCAAAAATATCTGTAAAAATCTAACAGATGTGCACACAAAAGCACACTTGCTGGGGACACCTGAAGATGGCACTTGCCATTTACCCGAGTGATAATACAACGAGATAACAGAACAAGGTCCTTCCCCAGCAATGAATAGAAACCCATTTACTAAGCATCCAGGAAATAGTCCCAAATGATTTTCTGTTGGAGACACGACATTCAAGGGATGTTCACTGAGGGTCACAGCAATATGTATGTCAGAAAGATCATGAAAAGCAGCACCTATTGTTGAAGAAACTGGTGGGTTTTTTTTCTTCAATGTGTATTACAAAAGTCAGCTGACTGTAGTGTGGATTTATATTTGGCTTATCTATTCTCTTACATTGATATGTGTGTCTCTTTTTTTTGCTGGTACCATGATGTTTTCATTACTATGGCTCTGTAATATAACTTGAAACCAGGTATTGTGAGACCTTTGAGAGTCTTCCTATTATTCAGAATTACTCTGGATATCTGAGGTGCTTTGGGCATGCATATGAATTTTAAGGTTTTTTTTTCTATTTCTGTAAAGAACTGAGTTGGCAATGTGATTGAGATTGCGTTGAATTTGTAGATTGCTTTTTGGTAGGATGGACAGATTCTAGTAGAACAGAGAGAAATGAGAGGGAGAGAAAGAGAGAAGAGAGGAAAAAGAGAGGAAAAGGACGAGGGGTGTGTGTGTGTGTATGAGAGAGAGAGAGACAGACAGACAGACACAGAGAGAGAGAGAGAGAGAGGAGAGAATATGACTAAAATGAGATGTTGCTATATTTCAAGTGAAATACAGGAATAGTCTTAAGTCAAAGAATTTCACTTGAAGACCTAATAAGGTTTTTATATACAAGATGAACTAGCTTCTACCACAATGGATATTGGTCTAAAATGCTCCCTAATGAATGTTCTCTGTTGAGTTGTTTCTTCTCTAAGAAATAAAATGTTAAAGATTAGCCATGAACAATCTGCAGGAGTCATAACCGATGACTCAGACTACCCCAAAATAGAGCAGAGCTAGCCTCGTATTGCCAATTGTCCACAGTTTTATCTATGTGATCATCAAATGAATAGCCAGCAAGCTCTTCCCATGTCTTGTATTGTGGATGGCAAACGAGTCACCAGAGCTTTGGTCTGTCCCCAGAAACTGGTAGAGGCTTGTAAATGTTATTTATAAATACTGTTGAGCCCAAGTGTACTCTGTTCACTTTCCCCCTTTCAATTTAACTGGAGAACAAAGCCAGTGGACCTTGGTTCTGAGCCATAAAAACAATTCTTTAGATAGATGACTAGAACATGTTCTCAGACCTCCCTTGGTAGCCAGGACAAAACTCCATGGCTCTCTAAAGTGTTCAGAGGAGATGCAGCCCCTGGTGGCCCCCCAAAGGGAAGAGCTTGCTAATTCAAACACAATTATCCCAACAAAGGCTGGTACTTTTCAGAGATACATGTGTGATGCCCTGTCCATTTTGATGCTTAACATTTGGCCCAAGAAAAAATGAATGGGAATTAATTTCTAAAATTAGAGCGTCTAAGTGCACTTACAGAGTAAGACAGACACAGGGAGCTAGGGCAAACACTTGTTCTGTGAAGAGATGCCCTGTGGTGTTTGAAGGGTCGGAGTTGGAAAAGCATCTTTGTGATGAGGGGCTTGATTATGGATGAGTGAAATAGGGAAGTCCCATGGTTAGGTTGGTTCTTTGCTACAGTGTAATCAGATGGTGAGAAGGGAGGAGTTACTCTCTCTAGACCATGAACTGCGTCACATCCCCCAAAGATGAATTTGCAAAGGGAGACTCTGGGCATACTAGCATGGCTATCTTGGTGTTGTCTTTCCCAAGCAGTCACATTTTGCCTGATGCTGAAGCCGTCCACCCACCCCCTTCAAAACCAGCAAGGAGCGGGGGTTTTCTAAACCTTTTTTCCCTCATATATATTTTTTTTTTTATTGGTTCTTTGAGAATATTATCCAGGGCCTGGAGAGATGGCTCAGGAGTTAAGAGCACTAGCAGGCACTAAGTAAGACAAGTCTATAAACCCTTAAAGCTCGACCCAGTGATGTACTCCATCCGTTAAGCCTTCACTTCTTAAAGGTTCCACAACCTCCCTGAACAGCGCCATCTGCAGGAGCCAAGTGTCCAAACTCCTGAGCCTGTGCAAACATTTCACATTCAAACCAGCCCAGGAATGAACAGAACCTAAGAACCCTCAGAAAACACCATTCATAGAGTGAGATGAGAGATTCAGTCTTTTAGCTTTTATGTAGTCAATAGCCCAAATGAAATCTCCAGGCTCGAACCATCTTTAAATCTAGCCAGAAAAAAAAAATATGTGAAATAGCACCAAGGCTGATAAGATGTAATCAATCCAGATTGTAGCATTGGAAGAAGCCATTTGTGTTTCGACAGTATCAGGAGATTTGCGAGTCTTTGTACCTACGATCAGGAAAGCAGTTATGACCCAAGAAGGTGATCCCAATGTCAGGCCATGGGGGGTGGGCTAGTTTTAAAACCCTCTCGCTCTGTAGATTGCCTCTCCCTCTGCTGATGGTTCTTTTTACTGCACAGCTCCTTCACTTGATGTAGCTTTGTCTATTTTTTTGGTTGTGCTGCTTGTGTTTGGGGTGGGGAGTCATTTAAAAAAAAAGGGGGGGGGGATGAAACACTGCCCAGACCAGTGGCAAAGATCTTTGCTCGGTACATCTTTGTACAGTTTGGGAAAGTAAAATAAAATAAGGTTAAAGTGTAGGATGAGCCAGTCATGGTCAATTGAGCCCAATAGCAGCCTGAAAGACCATCACATCCCACCTTTACACAGTATCAGAGACATTTTCTTTTCCTCCCACGAAGCACAGCAACTTGGCATCCCTTCAATTAAACCGTGTCTGACTAATGCAAATATCCCTTATGTTATCCAGCACTTTCTGGCAAAGGATGGCAGAAAGATATTTTTATCACGATCTTTGATTGCAGAGTGTTCTTTATCTGGTGAAGATGGCATATTGAAGCATCAAAAGGCATACTGGAGCAACTGTACTTTAAAAGCACGAGGAGCATAGGTCTTTAAACAGACAGTTGCCAAACTGAAATATTTAAACTAAACAGGAGGAAGGATTTTGACAGGACAAGGGGACGCACTGTGAACAGGCTGGCCTTTGTCTGGAGGAGGCAATGGTCTCAGCAATAGTGCCGCTTTATTTCCTCACATCAGGACATCTTACATACAACCATGGGGAGGTTTGCATGCTTAAGTATGAAAACAAACCACAAAAAGCAGGCTCCAGTGTGAGCTCATTATTGTATGCACTCAAAAGGCTGTTTCCACTGTAGCAGTGACCTACAAGCCCATCACCATCACAATGGGGCAGAGCCTCTTCTCTCTCCCAAACTTAGGTGAGTGGTTTCAAAATAGATGCTAGTGTGTGTGTGTGTGTGTGTGTGTATGCATTCATCATTTATGGGTATTTATGCATTTGTATATATGCCTGCATATTCCTGTTTGCTTATATATGTTTGTGCATTTGAAAGATAGTTTGTGTGTATCTGTGCTTATCATTCACGAGTACATGCGTATATGTTTATGCAGAAGTGAATGTGTGTGTGTGTGTGTGTGTGTGTGTGTGTGTTCCTGTGTGTTCCTGTGGCGTGTCTTTACATGGTGACAGCAGGGACTTGCACGGGTCTGCATTCCAAGCATTGAGGATAGCTACAAAGATCTTAGAAGAAAACCACAGGGGCGTGGAGTTCTGTTTTCCTCTCAGAAAATGTCTGGAGGTGTTTCAACAGAACATGTGGGCGTTTTGGCCAAGAGCCAAGGGCACTTAACAGTTAGATAGCTGCATACTTTGCAAAACTTCTGGTTATCACAGCTGTCATTTTGACAGGTGCTGGGGTATGCATAGGAATTCTGTCAGCAAGGACCTAAACTTAGGAATATGTTTTGATTGTTGTTTATTAATAATAACCCCAACCTTCCCTCTTCTTTCTCTAAGCTTTACAGGCTACCCGAGTTAAGTGGACTGGGATACGGAGCCCATGAGGCTACCCCTCAGCATTGAAGTACACAACTGTGCCCCACAGCTGTCCTCACTTGGTTGAAATGTGTCTTCACATTCACAAGTCCATTGTTCCCCCAAATAGCTATGGTTCCCCTACACACACACACACACACACACACACACTTTTCTCTAACGGCTTCACCCAGTCCATGTTCAAAGTGGAAAACAGGAAATCCTAGCTGCAGGCCACTGGAATTCTTCCCAGACCTCAGCATGGATGTAAAGCTTTTAGAATAATTGGAGTCAAACATAGAAGGAACAAAAAAAAAAGTTTGGGACAAGACTCAGGGGGAAAAAAAGGTTTATTTAGAAGTTTGTTTGCAAGGTGCAAATGCTGAATTTAAAACCTTCTGCTATTGAAGTTCTAGGACCCACTGAAGAATTCTTCCTGAATATGTTCTATTTATGTGTGGACTGTGGCAGCTTTTTCACACAAAACAATATATAGGAAAGTGGAGAAAGTTTCATATAAACTCTCCCCAGCTGGAGACAAGAAGGATGCTGCTATTGTCTAGATGGAAAATAATAAGTTGAGAGTTTTAACACACACTGGGGAGAGTGCCCTTATCTCTGAGAGGTCTGGGATGCTATCTATAGACAAAACAAGCCAGTGTTTGTGTTTCAGAAAGCTTTAAATATAGCTAGCCCTAATTGTTGGTCTGAGACCTTTGTTTAGATGAAACATTTTTATTTATTTGGGATTGAGGGTTCTTTAAAGAAGACATGAAAGCAGAGATAATGTTATGACTCACGAGAAAAATGTATTTTTCTGGTGAGTCAACATTTTGAAATATAAGGGATGTGTACGGCTGGGGGCGTTCATTGTTGTAAGATTTCATCCCGAGGTCCCTGTTATCACAGTGGATCTGACACTGTCCTTTTCATTTCTTTGGTGTGAGACTCTCTGGGCAACAAAATCAGGAGTTTCACACACATTGATGATTCACATTTGGAATTACACAACCACCGCATTTGTGTTACAGTTGGATCCCATTTTGTCTTGAGCACTGCTGGTGTATGAATTTAACCCTTGAACACTGCTGATGTGATCCGCGTAACGTATGCTCCTCTTGCTTCCTCAACACCAGCGTTTCCTTTTCCCTTCAGTACTGCACAGCCTTGGTTCCTGCTAAAGGCCAGCACTCCCAGTGAGAGTAGCATTTCAAGTGGGCCCAGCACAAGTATAGACTATAGGCAGACACCCGTAATCCTTTTATCCCATTCTGTGGTTTGTGAAGGTTTTGTTGATGAAGCCATTGCAACCCACCCCCACCCTCACCCCCAGCTACATGTAGTATTTCCTGTTATAAGTATCTCAGCCCAGAGATAGGCTGAAAGAAGTTGGCTTCCACCTAATTCTGGACGAAGTTCTTAAAACACATACATGCGTGTGTGTGTGTGTGTGTGTGTGTGTGTGTACACATGTTCAATAAATGGCTCCATCTACCCATAGGGAAATGAAGTTGGAACCAGCTTTCTAAACCTGCATTTAAAAAAAATGATTAAAAGAGATCAAAGACCTCAAGTTAAAACCTGAAATAATGAATCTGCCAATTGAAAGCATAAAGAATACATTTAAAGACCCTGGCAGAGGGACAGTGAGGCGACTCGGCAGGTAAAGGTGCTTGTCACCAAGCATGGTGACCCACGTTTGATCCCAGGGGCCCATGTAGTGTAAGGGGAAAAAGCAACTCCAGAAAACTGACCTCTGACCTCTGACCTCCACACTTGCAACATGCAGTAGAGAAGCCTAATACTGTGTATGTTAAATGGTGTTCAGTGGGAGATGGGGACAACAGGACATGTGTGATGTGAAAGCTCAAAGGAGGCTATGGAAGCATGAATGAGGACTGGTCGGGAAGAAGCTAGGGAAAAATAATTCAACAAAACCAAGATTTGTTTGAAGTTGCTATAGTGAAGCCTAATACTGTGTATGCCGATCTAATTATTTGGTGAAAAGATACTAGTAGGTCTAGAGAAATGGTTGAAGAGACCTTACTGCTCTTGCAAAGAAAAAACAAAAACAAAAACAAAACTTAGACCTATAAAATAAAAAATAATAATAATAAAAAAAGAATCCTAGTTCAGTTCCCAACACCCATGCGGGGCAACCCACAACCACCTGTGACTCCAACTCCAGATAAACTGATGCCACCTTCTGTCCTCCACTGGTATTGCACATGAGCAGAGACATGGGGGGTGCGCATGTAAATAAAAATTGAACAAAATAAATCTTTCAACAAAGATGATGGCCTTAGAAAATTCAAATATTAAAGTGCCTCTAACACAGATCACAGAGTCACAGACCAGCCTGTATGGGCTTTTTCTTCCGTAGACACACTGACTTAATAGCTTCCAGGAGAAGCCTAATTTTCAACTCCATCGTTGTAACTGAATGCCTGAAGCACATTAAAGTTCTATCACTCATCCTAGGTGGTGCACAGACAGGCATTGCACATATTTAGAAATATGGAGTATTCAATATAAGAGAGACATCTAAATAAAAGAGAGAAAATAAGTAGTTAAGTAAAAAAAATCTACAGAGACTTATGACTTCATATTGGACTAAAGAACTGCGCTTTTAGAGGGAAAAGGACATTGAAGCCAGACAATGGGGCATTGGTGTTGACGTCGCTGTGGACACGTCCCATGTCTCCAAACAGCATGCTGCATACCTATACTATGTGTATCCGTCACGAGTCCCAGCTACAGACAGTTGACAGCTTTTTGGATAAAATTACTTATTTTATATTTATTTTTTTTCCCCTCGTTCCAGTCAACCCTGCTTGCTCTGGTCTGCCCCACTCGCTCCGGCCGGCTCCACTTGCTCCGGTCGCCCCGCTCGCTCCGGTCCAAGGATTCATTTATTATTATTCATAAGTACACTATAGCTGACTTCAGCCACACCAGAGGAGGGAGTCAGATCTCATTACGGGTGGTTGTAAGCCACCATGTGGTTGCTGAGATTTGAACTCAGCACCTTCGGAAGAGCAGTCGGCTGCTCTTACCCGCTGAGCCATCTCACGAGCCCATAATTTTTTATTTAAACAGGAGAAGGAAAGTTACTTCACATAGGTGCAAGATAAGTAAATTGAATAGATTACGGGAGACACAAAAATCTGTTCTCTTGTCTCATGTCACACCGAGTGTGTTCTTGTCAGTCACCCATGGGAAGCAAAGCCAACTGGAGAGATAACCTCATTATAGACAAAGCTGCGGTTAAGTCCTTGACACATTTTCTTCTCTTGCCATTGTGTTTGAGGAGAAGTCAAAGCACGATGTTGGCTCGGGCCTCTGTCTTCCCAGGTGTGACGTCACAATCCATAATATGTAGACATTGCTTTAAGCATGTCGGTGCTTCTTGTGAAAACCTCTTCCTGATGTCTTTCTTTCTCTCTTTTGGAAGCTCGGAGAAGGGAGGTCAGAACTTGGGGGCTTCATTCTGAAGGTGGAAGCCCTTAGTGTCCCCGGACATGCCCAGAAAGAGTGCCTGAAGCACTGTAATGAGGATCCATGATTTCTTCTCATACCGTAAATCACTTCACTGGCCACAAATGGAAAATCAAATGAGTTACTGATGCTACTAGATGTCTCGGAGGAGACCAGTCAGCCCTTTCTCCATGCCACTCACACACGGGACCATGACTACAGTAAGGGGAGAGAGAGTCCCCCACAAGCAAAGGCAAAGTGAAGAAGTGGTTTGTAGGAAGACATTTTAATTCCTCACCAGTGGCCACCTTTCAATTCACACACACAAAATCTTAGACAGGAACACAAGTAAGGGGCAGAGCTCAGCCAGGAAGTCCTGAGACCCTAGCTCAAACAACCATACATCCTAGAGGAGTCTTCACATGTCGCATGGCCGTACATTTAATAATGTCAATGTGAGCTAGAAGACGAAAACCCACGAGGTCCTTAGTACGTGTTGACTTGGAAGAGCTCAAAGGGTTTAACCTTCCTGTGGATGGGATTTGAAGATGCTGGGCACATCCCTCCTGCAGAATGTCTGCCTTGGCAATGAGCCTGCCCATCATCATTACAAGGAGAATGAAAAGTGCTATTTTTAACTCCATTATTAAAGGAAACTCACATCTGGAACACTCAGAAAACTGGTTATCAACTGTTCAGCTAAAAAAAAAAAAAAAAAAGCCTGGTGTCTACAATGCTTTGTTTTTCCAATTATTTTGATATTTTCTGATGCCTTAAATACTGGAGGCACATCATATCCAGCTCATTTAATCTCCATAAATTATACTTTGTCCGTCTGCCATGGTCTTAATAAAGTCTCTGTTATTTATTTATTTTTTTCTCAGTAAAATTATGGAAAATATCGAGGGAGTTTGGTTTCAGCTCATTTTTGATTTTTATATATTTTTTTTGTTTTCTTGTGAGAAGAATTTATATATTAGAACTAGAAAATCATTCTCACATTTTCAGCTTCCTAGAGGAGTTTGGGGATTTTTTTCTTTTAGTTTTTTTTAACAAGGCCACTCACCAAACTGCCAAAACAAAAGGATTTTTATATTTTTTTCCTTATAAGCTATTCTAAAATACTGTGACATTAGAAAGGGTTGCTTTTCAATGGGAATAGAAAGAAATAAAGCAGATCTCACTCCCCAGACACACACAGCATAACTCAATTCCAGATCTCCCCCGTTTTGACTACATTTATCAATCTTTCTTTATTGAAGCTTCCTGCCTCACATGCCTAGAACAGCGCTCTGAAGCATCGGATGAAGGCTGTAGAAAGGTCTGTGTATATGGCTCTCTGTGTGACATAAATCAACACTAATAAGGGCTGTGCTTGAATAATGAGGTAAGCACACACACTTAACTTTACTGCGGGCAGCGTTTGGTGCCCTGTGGCTGTTACAATTAGCACTGTTAAAAACAGGAATGGAGGTAAATTTGCTGCTAAAACTCTAATACAGGGTCTGGGTTTTCATTGCTATTCACTTTCAACCTTAGGGTGTCTAGGAAAACTGCAAGATGACTCAACAGATCTTGCCCCCTGTGCATGATCATGTACAGAATTTCACTTTTGTTAATTTTGTATAATCAAGCAGCCGATCACTCGGCCTTCCCAAAAGCTCATCTATTTTTACAAAGATACAGATTCGGAGCCTCTGTCACCATCTCTCAGATATCCTAATGAGAAGAGTAAAAGAGTCCAGGCGTTATGTAATAGCCTCTTCTATGTGTGTCACCGTGAGAACAGGGTAACCTGTTCCTCTTACAAAGGACCCGCCAGATCCAGTGCCCAGGTGAGAGGCCCTTCTGCATCTGGCCTGGATGGAGTGGTGTTCTAGTGGGGCCTGGAGAAAGCGTAAGAAGAACAAACTGTAAGTGTTCCTCTCTACTCTCCCGGGTCCTAGGCTTCTAGCAGAAATCAGCCATAAAGATCTGTGCGCATCCACATACACTGTGGCTCTATTCCTACCAACAAAGAGATGGCATCATCCGAGATGTCCATCAACAGAGGAAGGAATAGTGATGATGTGGTAATTACACCCAGCCACTAAGAAATGAAATTATGAGATTTACAGGGAAATGGATGAGACGGGAACATATTATTTTAAGAAAGGTAACCCAGGCTCAGAAATTTAAAAACTGCATATTCTCCCCTAAGTGGGAACTGCAGGCTTTGGATTTCTGTGTTTGGGGAGAAGGGCTGTCAGTGTCCTTCATGAAACAATTAATAGTACCACGAGAAGGAGAAAAAGGAGCTTTGCAGGAGGAGGTGGAGACAGTAATGGAACAAATGTGATTTGAAAGGGAGAAGGGTAGGCTGGTACACTGGGGACGTGGGTAAAGAGATGAGAGAAGGCAGAAACAATAAATATAAAAAATATACGTATGGAAATGTCATAAATAAACTGGTTATGTTGTACACTAACTTAAAAAGAAAGAAAGAAAGAAAGAAAGAAAGAAAGAAAGAAAGAAAGAAAGAAAGAAAGAAAGAAAGAAAGAAAGAAAGAAAGAAAGAAAGGCATGCTTTGGGCCAAGAGTCAGTATTCAACAATCTCATCCAAAGCAATTGTATCACTTAGAGCAGCCTCCTGCAATGGCCAGTTCTCCTTTCCAAGGCCCCTTTCTCTGACTGTCATAGTGTAATGTAATGGAACATAAAAAGTGAGTGACCATTGCCTGGCTGTCCTCCAGTGCTTCTGAAGCATGAAGCCTCATTGGTTGGACCCAGAAATAAGATTCAATTCTTCACTGACTAAGACTGGGTGAGAGCAAAGCACATGACTCCGTGGTAACCAATGAGACAAAAGAAGAAATAGGTGGCAAGAAAGCTGAACTTGATGCGTAGAAGTTCAAGGACAACCTGGTCTACTATCTACATATCAGAACAGTCAGGGTTACAAAAAGAAAAAAAACAAACAAACCCTGTCTCAGATAGATAGATGATAGATAGATAGATAGATAGATAGATAGATAGATAGATAGATAGATAGATAGAAAAAAAGGTCTGATTTTACCTTCTTTTAAACACTTGAAACTGTGGTAATGCTATACCTGGGATGCTACCATCCCTTGCCAAAATGAGATTACTATGGAAATAATTAAAATATGCAAGCACAAAATAGCATTACCTGGCTGTGGCTGCCTGCCTCAGCTTTGAGCTGGACTTCTGTTAGACTCTCTCAAAGGGAAATTCCAACATATCAAGAGGCTTGTCGATATAAATTTATCAATCAGACAATTTCTGATGTAGTAAGAAAAAAAATAACCACCAATAACCAAACAAATGAGAGAAAGAGTGGTGGAATGGTAATAACACTGTCACCATGTGATCTAGTGATAATCAAGTTCAGCTTTCTTGCCACCTGAAGCCTTCTGCTCTTCAGTGATTGCCCCCTTCATTGTGGCTACAGTGATAGATGATGACAGAGGTCTGCCTTCACTGTCAGGGGCTGGGTCCACCCAAATGAGAGAATCCCCTTTGCTTGAGAGTCTAGTCATGGAACATGTGATTCAGCATGTGCCAAACATTAGTTAGGTAAGGTGGTGGTTTGAATGAGAAACATCCCCCACTGGAGCAGGTGTTTGAACACTTGGTCCCCAGTAGATGGTGCTATTTGCGGAGGCTATGGAACCTTTTGGAGGCTGACCCTTGATGGAGGAAGTCTGTCACTGGGGGGTGGGCATTGAGGGATTATAGCCTTGTCCTAGTTCCTGCTCACTCTCTGCTTTCTGTGTACAAATTAAAAGGTGATAAGCGAGCCTTCCATTCCTGTCTCCATACTTTTCTCGAGGGTCTCCATGTCTCCTTGCTGCATTGAGTTCTCTTCCTCCTGACACACAAGAAAAACATAGAACCTTTTCTTCTCTACATTTCTTTTGGTCATAGTATTTATTTCATCACATCAGCAGGAAAGTAACTAATACAGGTAGGAGCGTTTGGGTGATTCTGAGAAATCTTCTCTTTGGTATTTTCCATACAAGAGAGCCCCTATTTAGCTCTGCCTTCCTTTCTTAGAGGTTGTTCTGAAAAAGAACAGAAAAGTCGCAGCTTTCCACACTGTTGGTGTTAACACCAAGTCAGAGTAGTCCCAGATACCCGCTCCTCCCTACTTCTCATGTTTCCAGACTGGTTTCAAACTCAAAGACAAGGTTGACCTTGGTCTTCTCATCCCCCTGCCTCCACTACTGAGTGATGAAATTATAGGCTTGCACCACCATGCCCAGTTTCCGCGGCCCTGGTGATAAAACAGGGGATGTCATACTTACTAAGTAACCATTGAGATTCATTCCCAGATGTTACTTAAGCAAAACTACATTCTTTCCTTTGAAAGGCTTATTGGATAAATTATCTGTGCCTTGCATCTGAACACTTTTGCAATCAAATCTCTGTTGATGACTACTTAAGACATGAGTATTCCCAGTGTTTAATCTATTGATCCTACAACCCTCTTGTTAATTGGCACTAATCCCTGCTAATATTTAAATTCCAAAAAGACAAAGTAGTTTTGTGGGGGTTGGATTATTTGAATGAGGATAGGAATGAATTGAAGAAATGTGCTATACAACCAATGCAAAAAAAAAAAATGTTTAAAATTGTTGCAGGCAGTAGGTGTTTAAAGGATTTAAAAGCTGGGTGTGATGGAGCTCACTTCAATCACAACACTTTAGGTGGTGAAGGCAAGAGGACCAAGGTTAAAGGTCATTCTTGATGACATAGCAAGCCCAGGATTTGTTTAAAAAAAAAACCAGCAACAACAAAATCACACAAAGCTGAGCTGAACAGGGGTGGGGTGGTGGAAGGAGTTGACGGGGAGGGAGAGGGACAGTGGAATTCATCAAAACAAATTCATGTGTGAACTCATCAAAAGACAAATAAAAGTTTGGGAAAAGGTTTAAAGAATGTAATATTGTAGCTAGAATACTGGAGAAAGCTCTGGAATTAGGCTTGTGTGGAGGCTGGGCACATACGCCAGCCATATCTTCATTAGGAAGAAGTGGGAGCTGCCCCTCCTGGGGCTCACATACTTCTCTGTGAGTACACACTACAAATGCTGTTGTTCTAGGGTCTGAGAATTGGCCTGACTGGTAAAGATTTTGCCGTGGAAGCATGAGAACCTGGGATGTTGACATGATGATGATGATGATGATGATGATGATGATGATGATGATGATGCTTAGTTGTGTGGTGGTGTTTATGCTATTAATGATAGTGATAGTGATCATGAAGTACTAATGTTGTGATCGTGATTGTAATATTGATAGTGATTGTGCTGATGACTATGATGATGGTGATAGTCACAATGATGGTGAAGATTGGGGTGAATGTGATGTTGGCCCTGCTGATGCTGTTGATGGTATGACAGGGAGGATAATGATCGTGGTCGTGGTAGTGTTGATGGCCACAAGGAGGAGGAGGAGGATGCCATTCTCCTGCTTACAGGTAAAATCTTCAGTTGATTTTGCTTTCTTGGAGCATAAATTACATGAATCCATGTAATTAACCATGCCATGGTTCAGAACACCTCCTTGGAAGAGTTGAAGTGCTATTTCTGTGCAATCTCAAATAGATGTTTGAGAGAAGACAAAGACATTCATTATCAGTCTCTCCTTCTTATTTCTTCCTTCTCTGGGGTTGCATTCTTGTGCCATCGGTCTCTCTGGCTTCATCACCAAGACGATAAACAAAGCATGGCCGTCAGAGATGGCTTTTATGTTAAGTGATTAGGGTGGTAGGATTTGAATACCTAACATTTGTAGATTTTTTTTTTCTGTTGCAGAGTCCATCTCTTTGCTGAGGCTGCCATGTTACAGGTTGACCTAGCTGTCAGTGAAGAGTAAATACCCTGACACTTGGGTCTGTGTCAACTTGCTCCAGTATTGACACTCCTCTGCCTTCAGGAAGAAAAGCAATAGCAGACACCTGTACATACCACTTCCTCTTCTAAGCCATGGCTCAGAGATGGAATGTTTTACAATTTCACTTTAATGACCCCTGCAATAAATTATGAATTTGTTTTCTGATTAAGTAGAAATGGGGAAAAGGAACAGAACCTATAATTCCTGCCTGTAGATAGAGGTTGTATCCTAAAAGTGTTGAATTTCCCAATCTTTTTACTTTGGTTGAACCATGACTCAAAGACTCCGGGAATCAACGGACCATTGTTGCTGAAAGAGGATGCCTGGGTGGAGGCACATAATGTGTACTGTGTGAGTTACAGACCTGTACAGAGCCTGTTGTGTTTATTCTGCTTAGGTCTGATGGGTTGAATGAGAAGGGATGTCAGGGGAGACCTGGGGAGATTTCCTCTTATCTCTTCCATTTATTTATAGTGCTGTGAGGAATCTTCTACTTGAAGCTGGGAACTCATATCATGCTTGTATGGTATGAGAAGCCAGCGCTGGGGTATGAGATGGAGGCATTTCAGCCCCAGAACAATAACTCCATTGATTGAGTTAAATGAGTTTGACTCAAGCAGGGAGACACACTCCCCATGTGAGAACACTGTGGCTTCTCCCAGCAAACAGGAGGCACGTTCCAAAGCTGGGCTAGACAGAGGTAAACCAGATGTCCCGAATTCCCCCATCTGTGCATTTTTAAAAGTCTGAGAATTATCTGTGAATATTGACAGATTGAAATTTGTAGATCTCTGCAACTCACGTATACCGTGGGATATTTCCAAATTCCCCGAGTTAATTTATAACTGGAGATAAAAATTTGAGCACTTATTGTGTGTGCTTGGAAAGCTAGTTAGTGAATCCATACGTGTTCCTAGGGGGCATTTGTTGAGAATTACAAATGCTTCTGGTAATGCCTCTTTCCACATTCGCAGTAGCATTAAATGTGAGCATCCGGGACAGAGAGCTGACTCACATCTGTCTGACCACATTCCCTCAATGTGATGGGCTTCAACTTGATTGTGTAACTATGGATTGAATTTAAATCAGTATTTTACCTAAGAGAGAAATGAGGAGGAAAACACATGGACATTATCAAAGCAAGTCTCAGACTGTGAATCTAGGTGTTACAGAGAATTCAGAGAAAGACTTGTAAATTAAAATACATAATAAAGAGAAGGGATATGACTCATGGTAAATTGCACTTGCCTAACATAGCTGAGGCCCTGGGTTCTTCCCAACCCTGCACTGTGAATGAAGCCTCAATAAATAGCAAAATAAGCAGAGAGGTACATGAGTTACTCTATTTTAAAAGTTTGTATTTAGTCTATGTGTATACATGTGTGCAGTGGTGTGTGTGTGTGTGTGTGTGTGTGTGTGTGTGTGTGAGAGAGAGAGAGAGAGAGAGAGAGAGAGAGAGAGAGAGAGAGATTTGAGCTACATGGTGCATGTAGATGTCAGAGAACGACCTTGTGGAGTCTGTTCTATCTTTCAGCATTTATACAGGAGGTTCTGGGAATTAAACCCAGCTCCCCAGGACTGTGCTACCTTAACTCACTGGGCCTTCTTACTGGGCCCCGGATGGTGCTTTTAACAAAGGGAAGTTGCTTCTCCTTCACGGGTGCAGTCATACTGGCTCTGCTCCATCTCTGACACTCTACACTTCCATTGCCCTTATTTGCCAGTTGCGATGGAGTGTCATCAGTTTATTCCTTTACTGCCGAGAGAGGCATATATGCAGAGAGTATAGGAAGTCAAAAGCCACAGCAGAAAATCAATTCCTCTCACCACCCCCATGAGGTTGTGTTCATAATTTTCTTACATCATACATTCAGTTTAATAACTATGAATCACAGGGCTGATATTAACAGAAATCACAAGGCTTTCTTTTCTTCACATTGTAGAGTCTTGCATTCAGTAACCCATTTTAACTTCACAAGCACATGCAGAGGCAGCATTGCTATTAAATTATATATAACACTAATATATTCGCAAAGAAGCAGAGGGAGCTGCTGAATATGTCCACAACATCTGACCAATGGACAAGAGTGCAAGGCTCTTGAGCCTGCGACACAGTTGCAGAACCAGGCTGACATAGCTGAAGCCTTGTGCCCCTTCTACCCCTACACTGTGAATGGAGTGTCTGTGTGTGATGTAGAAGACAGAGAGACCCTGACTTTGGGGTATGCTGTGACATCAGCCTCTGATGATTGATTATCCTGGGATCTCAGGCAAGGTAATAAGCATTTGTCCTTTGTTGTCCTCATCTGTAAGGTGAAGAACCAGCAAGAGAAAGGGTATAAGATGGTGCATGTGAGGCCTCCTAAGCTGTTGTTATACAACTTGGACTCTTCTGTTGTTCGGCTGTCAAATGAGCTTACACCCATGGATGGATTTACTGTCTCAGTTGGGGAATTCCCAACTGTTTCCTTTCAAGCCACACCCCATCAACAGCCATTTCCTCCTCCTTCTCACTTCTCTACCCAGCAACATTTCTTGTCCTGTCTGACTAGCACAGAAGTCCTGGGAGAGTGGGGATCCTCACCTGCCTCTGCATGCGTTGTACTCTGGCTTTGACACAGAGCGAATGTGCAGCTGTCTTCTTAAACGGTTGTGAAATGAGGTTCTTTAAGCCAAACAGCCACCATCTCCATCAGATCTGCTCAGCATGCTTGTAAGATATCATGATGATGTGACCTCTGAACTGTTTCATGTCCCCTTATAGGAGAGAGGATGGAAAGGGTCACTGGACCCTCACCTAAGGTTTCAGCTTTCCTTCCATTCATTTGCATGTGCTTCTGCCATAACTAAAAAGAGCTTTGGGTTCTTGAGTAGACAGGCTAAGAAAGGTTAGCTGGGGGCCCTATTTATGTGCTATGGGGAGACATATCCATTCTGGGAAAAGACTTTCTAGTGCAGTTTCCTTGGGGAACACCATGCTCTGTCCATACCTTGTTACCCATGCTCCCTAAGCAAGCCCAGAACTCATTGGTTATTTGTGGTGAACTTGAGTTGAATCGTACTTTGAGCTGTGGTTGAGACCTAAAGAAGAGATATAGATGCTGTTTCTGACTCTTTGGGGAAGGAATCCTCATAATACCAGTAATGTCGCCCACTCAGAGACAATTTATCCCTCCAAGCTGAGAGAAAGTAAGAATTTTGCTGGCACCCCTCAGAATCAATCCTCCACCAGATGAAGAGCTTTCTTGTGTACCATTGAGTATTACCCTGTGACATCCAGCCTCCTTCACAGTGACTCCACCACCAGCTGCCAACCACGCTGTTGGTTAAAATGCCACCCACCTGCATCCCACTCTGAGGCAGGCTATTTTCCTGTTAGATCGTGTATTACTGTGGTCACTACAAGCAAAAACTTGTATAAGCTTGGATTAGGAAGAGATTTCTGAGTAGCCAGTTTATGATTTGAGTTTCCTAAAGAAAGTTATGTCCATGACAGCTGCTGAGAAACACAAAGAGGATGTTTTTGACTGAGGATCTGGGCCATGACATACCCTAGCTGGGCAGTGGGAGGGAGATGGCTGAAGAATTCATGGGGATGACCTCTGGGGACCCAGAAATGGGAAAACTCATATTTTTTTTTTTTGGAATATATTTTAAATGCGAATAAAAGGATGGGTCCGACAAAATTCCCCAGCATGCCTCTCACCCCTTCCCATCACATAACTAAACTCTCTGCAAAGACCTAGAGGGTCTTCAGCCAGCAAGATTAGATGAGAGCGGTCACTGCATGTTTTCCCAAGACTGGAAAGTCAGGTGAAGATCTCATGAAAAGATGAAATGAAGGCCATGTCTGTGCCTTGTCAGATCACTCTTGTCTTTCTTGGGAAAGTCCTGACTTTGGGACAAGGTGATGGAAGGTCACATGATCCCAGAACAAGTGAAGAGAGACAGCTGTGTTCTCTCCTTGAGTCTAGCCACACTGCTGTGTCCTTTATCTCAACTCCATAGTCACCACGTCTAGAAATTTAAAGAACTCATTATTTAGCTCAAGCCTGCATTTTATCTCATTTATGGATGAGCATTGAGGGGAAAAAAGTTGAAGAAAAATAAAATCCCTTATTTTGCTAATGAGAGACATCTGTTTATTTCTCTTTTTTAAAATGTGCATTTGCTTAATAGGCAAGTTTAAAAAAAATGCCAATCAAGGCTGCCATGACTTGGGGGATTTATCAGAATTGGAGCTGTTTTCTATAATTAAAGATGTGTTGGGTGAAGTCACTGCTGCTCACTTGGAGATGGAAGGAGGGGTAGGTTTGAGAGAAAGGGGCTTGGAATGGTATATGCCTTAAAGATGTCCAAAACCTAACTTCAAAGCATTTGACAGCATCATTCTTCATGGGAGACTGGGCTTCATAGATGTCCTTAATCCAAGGACACTGGAAAGAGGAGACCCCCTGGAGTACTAGGGTGGGACCACAATAATCACAAGCTCAGAATGAGAGAGTGCCAGAAGAATGAGTCAAAGGAGACTGGGAAGGCAAAAACAGAGGTTGAGCCATTTCTCTTGTGCCAAGAACCACTTCCTTGTCTCAACCCGGAAGAAGCAAGGAAGTAAGTTCTACCCATAAGTCCCCAGAAGGCAACATCTCAGCCTTCACCATGTCCTCAGGACTTCTGACCTTCAGAGCCTTGAAAGGTTGTAAATCCATATTTGGCTTAAGCTATCTTAACTCTTAACCTTTATGGAGATCTGTTACCATAACAATGGCAAACTCTGTATTTCTCCCTGAATTCCAGGGCAAAATTGACATGAAGACTGGCCAATGGACCAACAGGGAATCACCAACAGCGTGTAAGGGACAAGTCATATCACATGAAGTCAGATGACAACTTGTCAGAGTCAGTTCTCTTCTTCCACCATGTAGGGTCCCAGGATCCAAACTCAGGTTGTGACGTTGATGACAAGCAACTTTAGAAGCTGAGCTATCTTGCTGGACCCTATTGTAGAAATATTTTAAAATCCTGGCCCAGGGCTTCTGCCCCACCTTTTGTTACTGAGTGTCCTGGATGAAAGACACTCATAGCCTTAATATTTACAATAAGCCTTAAAGAGCACAATAGCTGGGCAGCTGTCTGCCCTCCATGCTGTTAGAATCTACTTTCCTATCGATAATCCTGAATTACTACTATTTACTGTGTCGCGTCTAGGCTGCTCCAGTTGAGCAGCTCTCATGGTCATCATTTCTTGACTCCTAACCCAAGGTGGCTTCCTTTCTCCCTCCTGCACATTTTTCTCCTCTCTCTCTCCTCCCATCTCAAGCCTGGGAAACCTAAATCTCACCTATGTCTCTTCTGACCAGCTATTGGCTGCTGGCATCTTTATTTACCAATCACAATTAACTGGGGACAAGGTCACATCCGTGCAGATTTTCTCTAGGATAACCAGTTTGGGGGCCCAAATTAGCATTAGAATACAAGCAGCATTAGACAAACCCACCACAGACCCATTGACAGTAATTTAATTAAGAGGATAATAGCACAATAATAGCTGGGCTTCCGAGCAATTCCCATGATGACAGGTGTGCTCTCTGAATATCAGTTTATTGAGCATTTCCACAAGCTTGCTGGCACTATTATCATTGCACTTGGCAAAGGAAAGTCAAGAGGCCCAAAGATCTAGAGCATATGGCTCAGAGCCAGAGAACGGGCGAAAAGGGGAAAGGCATGTGCAGATATTCATGCCATGGATTCTCCTGTTTTACCCATCACCTTGAACTGACTGAGTTATGAATGCAGAATCTCTACAGCTACATTTAGAAGACCAGTCCAATTGTATAAAAATTCCAAAAATTATGACGAAGTGCACACAGGGAATGTCGGAAGGTCTACGCTAAATTTACACTGAACATGCAACTAATGACACCCAAGCAGAAAACTTCATGTTGCTTTACCCCATGATCCAAATAGTGTCGAGACTACCATGCCTACACTGCTGCTTTCTAGCAAGTCAAATGGCATCAGGATTGACACTGGTTCTTGTGCTGTGAATGTGACTGGAAAGATGGCTCAGTGATTAAAAGTACTGCTTGCTCTCTGCCAGAGGACCAGAGTTCAATTCCTAGCACCATGTCAGGAATCTCACCACCACCTGTACCTCCTGCTCCAGGAAATCTGATTCTCTGTTCTGTCTTCTACAGGTACAGCAATCACACACACACACACACACACACACACACACACACACACACACACACACAATCTTTAAAACTAAATATTAGCAAAGCCATTTGCTTTTTCCACTATGGTGGCCATGGACACACAATCTCTGGCTACATTACACCATGATTTCATCTTAATTCAGCGCAAATAACTTCAGTCCTTGTGTTCCACACATAGGACAGCCTTTATCTCAGAAATTGTATTAATTTCTTTTAGAGTAATTGTCTGTATATTCCACATAAGCAAAGAATTCTGAATTAATGTTGCCTTATAGAATTTAAAAATTAACTAGTGATTATTGTTGATTTGAAGTGGGACAGGTGTGTGTGTATGTGTTGGGCCATTTACAACTGAGTTTATAAGTGGGTTGATTGTATTTTATTACTATTTAGTAAAAAGTAACTATGTTCTTATTATCATCATCATGAGATCTGCTTAAATTGGTGTTTAATTCCGTCAGAAGCTTCTAAATGATTTAAGGTTAATTAAGGTTTCAGTATCTAATAAATCTACTTGAGATCCTAACTTTAAAATTAACTCTCTGTCCTAAGAATGTCATTACTACTGGTGGTGTTCTATGTGAAACGTCCCTGACTTGTTGGTATTTGCTCATATGAAGCTTTTAGAGCTTTTCATCGGGTGTCTAGACTACTATGATCTACCAAGTCAAATGGTACCAGGATTAAAGCTGGTTCTTGCACTTTGAATGTGACAAATGTCATTTATTTGGACACTTGCTTTCCAGTAGGTGACAGTTTGTGGACTGTGGACATCGTGAAGTCATTAGAAGGTGGGGCCTGGCTTGAAGAAGTAAGTTACTTGGGGATAGGCCTTATAGCCTGGTGTGGTAGTTTGAAAGGGAAATGTCCCTCACACAGGCTCAGCTGTAGAAACACTTGGTCTCCAGCAGGTGGCACTGTTTGAGAAAAAGTTCTGGAATCTCAAGAGGTGTGACCTTGCTGGAAAAAAAATATACTTCTGGGATTGGGATTTTAAGACTTAACATCTGACCCCACTTCTCAGTCACTTTTTCTATGTTCTGTGCTTGGTTGAAGATGTGATCTCTTGGCTACAGGCTCTGGCCATCTTCTATCATGTCTCTCCACCATTTCAGACCTTCCTTCTGAAACCATAAGCCATAATAAACCCTTTCTTCTGTAAGTTACTTTTTTGTCATGGTGTTTTATCACAGTAACCAAAAAAACAAGTAACACACCTACCTCCACTTCCCACCTCTCTGCTTCCTGTTCTGTCTAGATATGAGCGAGCAACCTCTGGTTTCTTTTGCCATAGCAGCAAGCTTCTCCTACTGTCATACCTACCCTCTTACCATAATGGATTGTGCACCGGCAGACGGTGGTCATGTATTGGTCTCATTGATGAGAAAACTAACTAATGATAAAGCCAATGGATGCTGGTGTTCTCCATCAGTGTTTGCCAGCCCTGGCATTTCTGGGGAAACTGTGATACATGAAGGGTGAACCTCTCTAGAGTATGAAAGACATCAAGAGAGTCCTCCTGGGAACAGACCCACCTCATATGGCTGATGTCTTCAATCCCCCATTAACCACTGGTTCCTAAGACTTCTCTTTCCACAGTAGCTTAAGCTCGGGTCCATTACTCATAGAATAAGTGGGGTCATCTTCCAGCTACCCAAGAGCTTCAGTTTAACTACTGTGGCTGATAGTTGCCTTACATGTAATTTCTTGTTTCTTTTTACAATATTTTAATGGGCTAGCTCATTGGTATATATTAATTGTGCAAACTAATTTGCTCCCTTGCATTTTATACATGTATGTATTCTGACATAATCTCTCCCTTACTACCACCACCTATTCTCACGCCTCCTCATCCCCTTCCTTCTGTCTCCTCATCCCTCCATTTTGTGTTCTATATAAGAGGGAACACACAATTTTCTTTCAGAATATAGCTTGGTTTTTTTCTTACATATTTTTTATGCAGATGATGTTCTTTTTTTTTTTTCTCTCTATGACCAAGTAATATTTCACTATGGATAACCTGTTTCCTTTATCCATTTTTTTCTGTCAACAAAGTTTATTCAACATTTTAGCTGTTATAAATAGTCCCGTTATAAATAACCAGACTCAGGGTAGTAGGATTTGGAATGAGTTCCTTCAACCCAAGATCTCACAGGAGACGAATAAAAGTGTGGTTTTGGGATTAATTGGGGGAACTCCCTGGAGTCTGGGTAGATCCAGGAGGGTGGGCAAACCAAATGCTTCCCTTATCATCCCTTGGCACAAATGATGATAAGTGAGAGATTTTGACAAAAAGCCACTCTGAGCTTTAAGATGGGGATAACACCCTTTCAAGTAGACATTTGTTCTCTGTTTCAAAATCAGAGGAGGAAGAGCTGAAGATGAGACTTCCTAATAGGTTCCCCAGAGTCCACTGTGAGCATGAAACCTCTGGAAACTGTGGTCCTTTATCTCCAAAACACAACTGCGTGATTTACCCTCATTATAGAAATTTCTAGAATAAATAATTGTGTAGACTTTTTTTCTGCATAAGATTTAGAGACATCACTCCCCCATACTTTATTAGAATAGATTTTGTTTTGTTCAATTAAAATAATTATTTTAACTCATCATACCTGTTTTTTTGTTTGGCTTTAGGGGGAGAGCTAAGCTCATGTTCATCCCATCTGTGTATAGTTCAGTGGAAGAGACAGCCACGTAGAACCTCAAACTTGCAAAATCCACACTATTTGTGATTATTAGTGGCTCTCCACATCACTGGGATATATTTCCCTGAAGTCATTCTGTATTTATAGTCATTTATCTTTGGAGGATCGATTGGGTAAGACTGGATGCCTAATAAATTAGCCAGCCTGGAGGTGACAGGCTGCTCAAACCACGGTAGCTTGTCAACCACCAGGGCCACTACCATTGGCTTTCCCTTGGCAATTTGTCATGGCTTATAATTAATTACAGCTCGTAAATCCACAGCGTCACAGTACAGATAATAAATAATAGAAGCCCCTTTTGCTGGATTATTTATTTATATTAATATGAATACCTCTTCCTTTCTCTTCCCCAAGAGCTCCTGAAGTAAGTCTTTGTATACCAAATTCTAATTAACATTCTTGGGTCTCTTGTGCTTCTTATTTTTTCTTATATCAGGAAGAAATATTTATTTTCTGATTATTGGCTACTATTGTAACATAATTAGAACACTGAACAGTGACATTGGCATGGTCATACCATTAATTAGCCTTGGGATAAATGCCAGAAAACCTTCAGGTACATTCAAAAAAAACAATTGCTTTTCATTTTATAAGCAGAGTCGTAGAGAACACTGGCCCCTGATGTTGAGTTCTGTAGCTGAGAGATGCCAACTCCAGGGAATGACTTCCTGCTAAGACAGATATTCTGCAAACAATTAACTAAGAGCCATGTTCTCATTGGCTTTTCACTGTTGTGATAAAACATTGACCAAAACTAACTAGGGAGGAGTGTGTTTATTTAGCTTACAGCTCCGTTCATCACTGAGGGAAGCTATGGCAGAAGCTCAAACTCAAACTACTGTCAGGAGCTGATGCAGAGGCCACAGAGGAGTGCTGCTTATTAACTTGCTCACCCATGACTTGCTCAGTCTGCTTTCTTAAATATCCCAAGACCAGTTACCCAGGGGTGGTACCCCTCATAGTGGGCTGAATCATTCCCCATCAATCCAACTAAAACAATGCCCAAAAGACATACACACAGGCCAATCTGATCTGGGTAATTGGTCACTTGAGGTTCCTTATTTCTGGGTGACTTCTGTCTGTGATTGTGTCAAGCTAACAGCTGAAGCTAACTATGCTGAGCCCAGTCATAACTCTGTTACATTTTATGTGGGACAAGACTTAGTAAGGAACACTGCTACCGAGAGACACTGTATTTGATCCTTGAAGAAAGGACCGAATAAGAAAGCTGCATAGACCAAACCAGGGAGCAGTTTTCCAGGATGTCATGCACAGTGTAATATTTACTGGAGCCCACTCATGAGACACTGTCTGACTGGAAAGAGGGCTGAGAAATATGCTCAGCTTCACAGCTATAAGGAAATGAGTTATATATTTCATGGATCCATCTCCTTTTATACATTCCCTTCATAGTCTCAATACAAACTTGAAAACCATAGACTGCCTGCTTACCACACCTAGCAGTATAAGCATAAAGACTTGGGGGCTTAGAGCCACCAACAGGTGAGGCACCATGGTGAATGTTAGTTGCAGAAAGAAAGGAAAGTTTGGGGTTTCAGAACCTGTCTTTGTGGGTGCCAGTGTTGAAGGCGACATAGATGGTTGTCACTTCCCAGCAGAGACCAATTCCCAGAAGTTCTTCAGGTCATTTATTTGCGAAGTGTCTTTGTCACATGGAGATGCTATGACAAAACAAAATACTGCTCCCAAAGAGGCGGTTTGGCCTTCATTACCCTCATGTAAATTATGAGCAGGGGATAAGCAGATCTTTTCATAACTATAGTCCAGGACTCTTGAGTGTCAAAGAGACTTAAGCTGGCCTTGGGCTAGGTGGATGGGGCTGTCAGATTCAGACACTCAGAGCTACAAAATGAAGTAGGTACCAAGTTAGAGATTTATCACCCTGGGTTCTGATTGTCAGCAGCCTAGCATGTGACAGCTACCGAAATCATTGGCTCTGAGCAGGTGCTGCAGCTCCTTAGCCTTGGGTGTGGGGACTCCTTCAAGGCATGACAGTTCACAGGAACTCTTTCAATAAACTGAGCCTTCAGCCTCTTGCTTAATGCTGCCCATGTCCTGCAGACTTACCTAAAACTTTTATTTCCTTGGTCCTATGTTGTCTCTATTGTGTCCACTTTCTGATACTTCCAAACTTGGCTTTCTCTGGGCCTTTCAGCTGTTCCCTAGTAACCATAGAAACATGACCACTGCTGTGCCCTGCCTCCCACAATATTGTTCCTCAGCTTACAATACTTATAACACAATAATTATAATAAAAATCATAGGTAAGGAGATAGCTCCACTGGTAACGTACTTTTTGCTGCTCAAACAAGGTCTAGAATTCAGATCCCCAAGAGTGCTTGCACGTTCCTCTTGGAGACCCAGGCACAAGGGGCCTTCCAGAGATGTCTGATAAGCAAGATGAGCTAAGTCGGCAAGCTCCAGGTTCAGTGAGAGACAGTCTTGTTAGATGAAGTAGAGAGTGAGAAAAAGAGGAAGACACCAGACATCAACCTCCCTCGGGCTTTCATTCACGTGTGTGTGTGTGTGTGTGTGTGTGTGTGTGTGTGTGTGTGTGTGTGTGTGTGTGTGTGTGTGTATGCACATGCATAAAATCTTTTATAGCAGTTGGAGAGTGTTCTGAGTGGTCCTGAGTAGACAGAGGTCTTTTGGGTCAGGAATAGAGGTTTCAGTTGCTGTGGGCTTGCAGCTGGAGGGCGTGTCCTTCGGAGTGGGATACACCAGGATGCCTTGGATGTAATGCAGATATCAGTTGAGGGATGCTTAGCTGGCAGCTACCCAGATCTGGTGAGGAATCTGACAGCTGCCACTCAAGTAGCTGCATGAATTGTTCCCAAAGGCTCGATTATTCAAGGGGGTGGGGTGGGGGGCAAAATAAGCTATACATCCAAAAATTAACACAAAGTTAATAGGGCCTGCCTGGCAGAGTTTCAAAGTTCTTACACTGTTTAACTGAGCTTTTAAAGTCCCTCTCAGAAGGCTTATATCGCTGTCATCTGTCTCAGAATCACTGACCCATCAGAGATGTCCAACCTTGTGATTCTGAGGCATGACACTGTCATCTTCAAATCTGTTAGGGTGCCTTCCTAACTAACTGTTCAGGAATGCAAAAAAGTCAGTGGTGCCATAAGTTGAATGGCTGAATGATTTTAAAGGCAGACATATATCTCTAATAGTGGACAAGGCTGAGAAGTCCTAGATGAGTGAGTCCGCAGATCTGATGCCTCCTAAAGGTTTTCTTCTTGGTTCATAAACACCCACCCATGGGCTAGGCACATAACCCAATGGAGTGGATCTTTGGTTTTTTTTTTTTTTAATTAGATATTTTCTTTATTACATTTCAAATGCTATTCCGAAAGTTCCCTATACCCTCCCCACGCCCTGCTCCCCTACCTGCCCACTCCCACTTCGTGGCCCTGGCATTCCCCTGTACTGGAGCATATAAAGTTTGTAAGACCGAGGAGTCTCTCTTCCCAGTGATGGCTGACTAGGCCATCTTCTGCTACATATGGAGCTAGAGACACGAGCTCTGGGGGAAATGTGCAGGATCGTGGGTATGATCCAATCTACCACATTTGGGCTTTCAGATGGCAGGCAGAATAGGGAGCAAGAAGCCTTCTAATTGCTTTCTCCACAGCACTCCTCAGTTTTTGTTTATTGATTCCATACACATGTAAAAGAAAAATAGGTCATGTGCTTCACCTCAACTGAGATCCATGTCTAGAAGTTTCCAAAAGTTAGAATGCTCTAGAACCTCCCTGGTGGGATGGGCATTCTCCTACTAGGGAGCCTCATGCCTGCCTGTCAGATCTTAAACTCTTCCTCCTGTTAAGGTCACTGTGGACCCCAAGTGCTCATGAGATTGTATTCTGGGCCAGAGAACCAAAGACACTTGAGGGGCCAGAGAAATAGCTCATCGGATGCTCTTACAGGGGACCCAGTTTCAGTTCCCAGCCCCCCACATGAAAGCTCACAACCATCTGTGTGGTGGTCTGAATGAGAATGGTCCCTATGGACTTATAGGGAGTGGCATTATTGGAGGGGTAGTCTTGTGGGAGTGGGTGTGTCCTTATGAGAGTGGGTGTGTCCTTATGGGAGTGGGTGTGTCCTTGTTGGAGTGGGTGTGTCCTTGTGGGAATGGGTAGGGCCTTGTGGGAGTGGGTAGGGCCTTGTTGGAGGAACTGTGCACTGTGGAGGTCAGGAGCAGACTTTGAGGTTTCTGAAGCTCAAGCCAAGCTTAGTGGCTCATTGTTTCTTCCTGATGCCTGTGGATCCAGATTTAGTACTCTCAGCTATTTCTCCAGCACAGTGTCTGCCTGCATGCTGCCATGTCGATCATGGTCTAAATCTCTGAACTGTAAGCCAGCCCCAATTAAACATTTTCCTTTATAAGTGTTGCTGTGATCATGGTGTCTCTTGACAGCAATAAAACTCTGGAACACAATGTGTTACTGCAGTTCCAGATTTGATGCCATCTTCTGACCTAGACAGGCACTGCATGCATGTGATGTACATATATACATGCAGGCAACACATGCGCGCGCACACACACACACACACACACACACACACACACACACAGACACACTTGTAAAAAAAAGATACTTGATATAAGCCAGCCTGCAGACACACTGCCTCACATAGCAACCCACAGTTACAAGCACAAAGTGTGAGGACTGGGATATAAATCAACAGGAAAACTCTGGCCTAACATACATAAAGCCCTGGGTTTAATTTCTAGCCCCATATTTTAAAAAATTAACCCATTTTAAATTAATCAAATTAATAAATTTACTTTTATTTATTTATATTTTCATAAAATAATTATATTTTAATTTTATAAAAATAATTATATATAAATACATATAAATACTATATAAATAAAATATTTACAAATGAAAATAATTAATTTAATTATTTAACTAATTTAATTAATTAATTAAAAATATAATACACTTAATAAACTCTTAGTTCAGTCATCTTTGCCATGAAGAGACAGTTACTTTTCTCTTGCCATGATAAAATACCACGACAAAAAGCAAATCAGGGAAGAATGTGTTTTGGCTTATAGTCTGTAATGGCAGAGAAAGTAAAATGACAAGAGTTGGAGGCTTTCTGGTCACATTTCACTCACACACAGGAAGCAGGGAGAGAGAATAAGAAGTGGGGTGAGACTATAAACCCTCAATATCTACCCCCAGTGATGTGTTTCCTCCATCAAGGCTTCACCTCTTGAAGATTCCATCACTTCCTTAAATAGAATCACTTTTCTCAAATAGCGCCACCTTCTGGTGGCCAAGTGTTTAAACACCCAAGCCTGTAATGGACATTTTCTCATTCAAAACACTGCACATGGCTTTTTACCTGCGATTCAAATATCTCCGTCTAACGCATCTATTTCTTCCTTCTTGATGCCACCAACTTCAGTGTAACATGGCAGTGGGGGAATACTGCTGTGAATAAGTTCAGGTTACCCAGCTCCCATCTCTTCCTGTTTGATGATCCTTGAACTGTGTCCACTATTCCTCTGCACTATCTCCCTTTCTTTCCGTGTCACGCCTTAAAAACAAACCTTCTCGCCACTTCTTCAGCATCATTTGGGGCACTAGAGAAAGCCAACAACATGAGCTAAAGATGTGAATAATGTGATCTAGCAACTTAAAGCCTACTGCGGGGGGTTCTTGTACCTCAGCTCGGTTCAGAATTGGTAGTCTCACTGAGTTTCTACCAGTTCCAGGGCTGATCTGGATTTGTACCCGCTACCGCATAGTTTTAAATAATAAAAATATAACATGTCAACAGTGCCTAATTATGATGACAAAGCTACTTTTACTTCCTTCTTTGGGCAAAATTTTAATGAAACATTTAAAAATTCAGAGCCAGTGACCCTCTTACTCCAAGATGCATGGCTGGGTGGAGCCTCCATTGGAAATTGGACTTCGTCTAAATCAAGGTAACTTCACAGCTCTGGTTCCCGATGTCTAGTGGAGTAGGGGCAAAGGTCAGACCTTGTTTTAAATGTACATGTTCCCTTTTGAATTTTCATCGATTATACAAGATTCCATGCTGAACTAATGATAATTACTGCCCGGGTCTTACCATGCAAATATCTTGTGAAGATTAATGACCCAGGTAAAAATTTGCATTTTCTGCACAGAATCAACTCAATGGGGAAGTACAAAAGAGAATGCCACACATTTTACAGACATTATAATCTTTTCCCTTCACATTTCAAACACCTGCATTCTGAATTCCCACTGCCTTGTCTGTGTACCTTTGTCAACTTACATCTCTTACTCTCTTTCTCTCAGCTGTCACTGACTTTATGGAAAAGGTTCCCTTCTCTGCAGAGTGATAGACTTCTAATAAAATTTGAAAGCTTAATTCTAAGTGAATTACTTGAATAACAATATTCTCTTTATTGACAATGTATCGAGGGTGTTAGAGTAATACATATTTCTGTCCTTGTTGCATTTGAAAAATATCTCTTTTTAGTTGTCTTTTATAAATCAGTTTGGAAAGGAGACAAAGAGGAAAATCTGAGCTAAGAAAAGTTATGAGCAGACAATTTGTGTTTATGAATAATAATCTGTTTTCAAAAGATATTTGAAAAATTAATGTATGTGTGTTTGCACACATGTTTATGCACCACTAGAATGCAGCACTCACACTGGCCAGAAGAGGGTATCAAGTCCTCTGGAACTAGAAATACAGGTGGTTGTGAGCTGTCATGTGGGTGCTGGGAATCCAACCCAGGTCCTCTGGAATATTCTTACCTACTGAGTCATCTCTCCAGTGCCAAGGTTCTCTTTGCTTTGTTTTATGCATTTAATCTATGACTCCCCAATTACACATTATTTTATCCATGAGCTCTATCTACCTTTTGCTCTCATGAGATTTTTTTTTTCAAATTACTCATCATCTCACCCATGAATTCCATCCTTTTCCCTCACTAGACTCTTCTAAGAACAACTCATTTTTTTGTTTTACCAGACATCAAAAGTTTTGTGTTAATTTTAGCATTTTTGGCAGTAATATACCAGATAACTCAATGGATTGGGGAAATCACACAGACCAGTTTTCATGATGAGAACAACAGGGGTGTGTGTGTGTGTGTGTGTGTGTGTGTGTGTGTGTGTGTGTGAGAGAGAGAGAGAGAGAGAGAGAGAGAGAGAGAGAGAGAGAGAGAGAGAGAACTGGTTACCTGTGTCTGGGATGTCAAACATCGGGTACCTTGTGAATATGTTCATGCACAGCCCAGTGTCTGTTGCCTACATGGAATTTATGCTCCTCCTGTGGACTTTAAAGAAAATGTCAAGAAGATAAGCTGTAGGTTCAGACATTTTTATAGTTTTTATTGGAATGATGCAGATTGTTAGATGGGATTGTTTTCAATTGCTGTAGACATAGCCAGATACCTACATGTACAAACATTCCCTACACCATGTTTGCCTGTACCTTATAATTCTAAAACTAATTTGTGTGTCCCAGCTTAGGGAGTCAGCTCTTACTAGGTTGCAGGTTGTAATACTCAGGACTACATTCTCGATACAATAAACTTCCAGCTTAAAACTACAACTTAGAACTACATTCTAAGAACTTAGACATACTTAGAACTAAAACTCTGCCTGCTAGAGGTGTGCCCTTTAATGTGGACTTCAGCCTGCTTCTGATTTCTCTTTGACCAGGAGTCTGTTTTTGAAGAAAGTCTATTTTGTTCCTCAAAAGGTTTTTTGAACATGTTTTGAAACAATTGACATACAATCATAGTCATCATAGAGAGAGGGCTCTCCCAGGAACACTGGCCAGTGGCTTCATAGAGAGAGGGCTCTCCCAGGAACACTGGCCAGTGGCTTCAAGAAATAGGGGAGGGTGGACATCAAAGCTATATCTAGTGGATGTCAGAGTTGGGGGATCTATTCCATAGCCAGCATGAGTAGCTTTGTCTCTCATAATATTTGGACTGTGTCATCTTGAGACTCTAGCCTTAACTACTGTGTAACAACATACATTGTTCTTTGGTTGTGATTTTCCTGCCAGGATTTTATGTCCCAGAACATTGTGTGTGTGTGTGTGTGTGTGTGTGTGTGTGTGTGTGTGTGTTTCATTGCACGTCAGAATCACTGACCACAGTGAATTGGTATGGCTAGGATTCACTGGACTGACAAAAAATTGTACACTAAAAATCAACAAAAAGTAAGATAAAATAGAGCATTGAGCTGCATCTCCCCACCTCTCTGAGGTGTCAGGAGAGTATTGAATATTTTATTCATCTATGTTCTTTATGTACCATGTTGGTTGAAAACTGTTGGTTGCTTTTGACACGACTTCCCACCAAGAACCTTTACAAAAATCTTTTTTATTTGATCCTCTTCCTTGGGCATTCTTTCTACAGTGAACAAACATGTTTCTGTCTTCTCAGCATGTTCCCTTGGCAGGTCCTGTGCCATTGAATTCTTTCTGTGCGTGGCTATTGAGCAGGAAAAACACAGTGCCTTTTTCCAGGGCAGTGAACAGCTTATTTTCCTGTCACCATGTGCCTGGCACGCAGCTGTGTTGAGGTAAGTAAGTCCCGTTCAATGTTTGGTTCATGAATATGTGAAGTCGCTGCTGTCAATGTAAGAGAACAATCTTCAGGGAACCCAAGGGACTCTCCTTCACTCGCAATACATGGATATGCACTGACTTGGAGGGTCTGGAAGAGCTTCTAAGAAACTTTATTGAATTTCTCCTAAGTGGGAACAATGTAAGTTGACAGTGTGTGGCTGGAACCTGGCTGTTCATAAATTCCTTTTTAAAGACTTATTTTTGCATACATACCTCTCTCCCATCACACACACACACACACACACACACACACACACACACACACACACACACCATCTCTTTTGCCTCTGCTTAAAAATTCCTATCTCTTCTGGGGAAATTCCCCAGCCTTCTTCAGTATCTAGATGGATCTTAGCTGCTTGTCTGGTATAAGCATGTTGGGTGGAGACTACCCCTGCCAATGGTTGAGAAACCCTGTAGACATCTGACCCCTGTCCCACCTCTTTGTCACAGCATATTCTTTGGTGATGTCTTGGTCCCCAGTCTCTCACTGAAACCCAGTGTACTGGCTGGTTTTGTGTCAACTTGACACAAGCTGGAGTTATCTCAGAGAAAGGAGCCTCCCTTGAGGAAATGCCTCCATGAGATGCAGCTGTAAGGCATTTTCTCAATTAGTGATCAAGGGGGAAGGGCCCCCTTGTGGGTGCTGCCATCCCTGGGCTGGTAGTCTTGGATTTTATAAGAAAGCAAGCCGATCAAGCCAGGAGAAGCAAGCCAGTAAGTAACATCCCTCCATGGCCTCTGCATCAGCTCTTGCTTCCTGACCTGCTTGAGTTCCAGTCCTGACTTCCTTTGATGATGAACATTAATGTGGAAGTGTAAGCTGAATAAACCCTTTCCTCCCCAGCATGCTTCTTGGTCATGATGTTTTATGCAAGAATAGAAACCCTGACCAAGACACCCAATGTGTGTGTTCAGCCCCATTTGCAACCTCTTGTGTTTACTGACCTTCATAGCCACCTTATTGATAACTGGCAGACAGGTGTGGATACTAGATCCAGCCTCCAACAGTCCAGCGCTGACATGATCCTTCCTTTTGAACTTTGCATTGTTTCTTCCAGAAATAGTGGCTGGGCTCAGAGCTTGGTTGGCTATTTCAACTCCTGCTTTCAATTAATCAGGAAACAACTCTTTCATGTGACTGATTGTTCCAGGGGAAATTAGACCCAGGGAGTCTAAGGGTTGATTACTATGTTAAAATCTCTTAGCCGTGTGCATGGTGAAATGAAAAGTTCTTTTTCAAATTATTTCTACCTAATGAAATTTCAGTGATTTATTTTCCTTTCTTTAATTTCATCACCTTCAGAGATCTCCCTGATGTCATTCATTGGTGCCATCACTAGCCACAAAATTCACTCTTGGAAACATACAGCTGGTCGTATTAACTTTTGTTTGAAAGTAAGTTCCATTAATAAGCACTTCTGTTACTTATCTTAATAATTCACTCATAGAATGGTAATTTGTTTAAAGTATATAAGATGTTTGCTTGAAATATTTGAAATTATCCTTTATAGGAACATCACAATTTTGTATTGTCTCCTTAAAAATCCCAGTATCTAAAAACTGACATTTATTAAGTATCTTAAACATGATTTTATATCCCTGGCTGTATTATGCATGAGCTTCATGTTTGATTTATTTTTCTTTCAGATTAAAGGTGACAGATGACAGCTATAAGGGGGTGTTGTTTAAATTATCTTCCGTTTTCTGCTCTCTCACTGTTGGCTGGCATCTTAGAGAACTAAGTAGGGAAAAGGAGAAAAATCAAAAGGAATAGTTATGCTGACGTCCTACCCACAGTTCACGGGAAAGGAGGTTGGGAGGGGTCTCCGGAGGGCTGTGGGAAAGGGAGTTGGGGCAAAATTCAGGGCAACTGCTGGGAGCTATTGGAATTTCAAGACTTCCCCAGCCCCATGGACTGTTCAGAAGGGAAACCATGGTTTCCACTTCTGGCAAAGGAAGCAGAGAAATCAAGCCACCATTTCATAATGTATGACATGGATTTTGTCGCTGTGATTCCTCTGATGCAATTTACTTGGAATTTAGATCCTGTGTGCACATCAGGGTACATGGGATCTACTTTAGACTCCAGACTTGCCTAGAGTTCACAGGGCAAGGAAGGAGAGACATGGAATGGTGTGTGTGTGTGTTTGTGTGTGTGTGTGTTGTACATTTACAAATGCATACGTGTATAGTTATCTATGCACATGAGGGTCTGTGCATGTGTGCATATATGTGGGTGTATGGGTACATGTACATGAGCATCCATGTGTGCTCAAGTGTGCATGTGTGTGCAGTTATAGTCCTGCATGCATGTATATGTAGGAATATCCTGCTGCACTCATTTCTACCTGTGAAACTACGGGTAGCTTTTTTTTTTTTTTAATGTGGATTGCTTGTTTATCCAGCTGAATCAGTAATGATCCCGACCTCCAGGATCTCCCAGGGAAGTAGTCAGGTCAAAGGAGTGGCTAGATAATAATAGCAATGGTTAGTAATAATAGTGGTGGTCCCAATAGCCAGAAGTTAAGATGACTTAAATGTCAAAGTCTTACATCAACAGAAGAGAATTCTATTATGGAGATTAAACCTGATTGTACACCCCCCCAAATCTCATCTATCTCACCTATAACTCTAAGCAAACATTTGTAAAATAAATGAAGAATATGGATGGATACATAGGTATATTACCATGCATTCATAATCTTGTGGGAAATAAGTGTTCAGTCTCTCTCTCTCTCTCTCTCTCTCTCTCTCTCTCTCTCTCTCTCTCTGTGTGTGTGTGTGTGTGTGTGTGTGTGTCTGTGTGTCTGTGTGTGTGTGTTACAATAAGATCCCTGAATTTTTTAAGCTGAAAGCACAGTTGAACATGCACCTTTCAGGATAGGTTCTAAATATACTAAACACTCACACTGAACTTTTAATCATGTTCTGTAAAATTTTTGGTATCTATTACAATAAACATCCTTTAAAATACATGTATAGTCATTTTAGCTTTATTTTTATTATTTTAATTACGTGCATGCATTGGGGTGGTATGTGCACACGAGGGCAAATGCCCACAGATGTCAGATGTTTGAGATCCCTCTTGAGCTGGAGTTTCAGGCAGTTGTAAACTGCCTGATGTAAGTGCTGGGAATTGAACTCAGGAAGAGCAGTACATGCTCTGAACCACTGAGCCATCTGTGAAGGGACATATAGAGTCATTTTTTGAATAAGATCTAGAAGGTAAAATCATTGAGATTTTTCTCTCTAACCTTTTTTTTTAAGAGTACTCAGTAACATTCCAGGTGACTTACTGATGCCAGGAAAGTATATTTATTAAATTAAAATGAACACACTGGTGAATGCATAATTGCTTGGTGATGTGGTTCGAATGTGAATGACCTCACAAATATACATGTTTGAAGACCCTAGAGGGTTTGGAATATTTGCTACTGATGGCTCAAAAGAGCATTGCTGGGGCAAACCAAGGTCTCAGTTCTGTACCTTGCCTCTGTGGGAAGGACTCATGCCTCAAGTTGCTGCCCCCGTGGCCATTGGCTGTTTGCACTTCCATGCCTACCATGCCATGTGCTCACTGGTGATATGTGCTGCAATTAATCTTGGCTCCATTAAGTTACCTTTTCCAGGTATTTTGTTAGAATGATGAGAAAGTTAACTAACTCAAACACAATGAGAGTAGCTGATACAGGACATGTGCAGATTGGGGAGGGATTTGTATGCTGATGCTCTCTAGAAAGCTGTAACCTTGACATAATTCCCATTACAATGTGGAAATGATATGGAATGTGATGTATGGTGGTGGAATGAGACAGAAAAGGATGGATGGAGAATGGGATGCAAATGAGTCACAATGAGTTGTATGGGATATAGTGTGGGATGAGGCGAGATGAATGGGGAGGGAGGAGAATGAATGGGATGGGGTGGAATAGGATGAAATAGAGGATGGGATAGCATGTGATGAGATGAGACAGGCTAAATTAGATGAAAGAGTATGATGGGATAGAGTGGGATGCAGGTCGACATCTGTTCATTTGTTAGAATGAGATGAGGGATGAGACGAGATAAAAAGGATGAGTCATATAGGATGAGGTGGATTACATGGGATAGCATGGGATAGGATGAAAGTGATGAAATGGGTTGGGATGGGATGAGGGATGGGATGAGGGATAGGATGAGGGGTGGGATGAAGGATGAGATGAGGGAAGGGATGAGGAATAGGATGAGGTGAGGGATGGAATAAGATGGGATGGGATGAGAGGGGATGAGGGATAGGATGGGATGAGAGGGGATGAGGGATAGGATGAGGTATTGTATGAGGAATGGGATGGAATGGGATGAAGGGTTGGGATGAGGGATGGGAGGAGGGATGGGAGGAGGGATGTGGGTAGGGATAGGATGGAGAAAGGGATGAGATGAGACTGGCTTGGCTGGGATTAGGGATGAAGTGATATGGGATGGGTGAGATGCTTTTCAGATTTTTCTTCTGTCCTCTAGAGACTGTATCACTCTGGGTGGATGCAGACACCACGTCCTGGAGAGCATGAGTCCTTTGTATGTCTCACTCACATTATCACTGCTGGTTTTCTTTTACACACATGAGGGGATGCTGGAAAAGAAAGTTGGCATCAGGAAGCCACAAAGACAACATGAAGAACTCAAAACAGTCCTGGATTTTCTGTTCCCAATGCAATGCTGAGTACCAGTTTACATAACAAGATGTCTATCAACCGCAGTGTAGTTCAAAGGAACATGGCCTCTTTTTGCTGATTTGTTATGTACTGTCGGCAGATCCATCATTATGCAAACAAAAATTCCCCCATCATGCTGCTAATTCAAAAGAAAAAAAAAAAACAAAAAAAAAAACAGCCCAGCTCATTTGCCAATAGTATTGATCTGCAATCCATTCCCCCACCCCCACCCCCACCCCCTGAGGATGAAACTAGAAGCCTGTCAGATTAAGACTGTTGCTAGTAAGGCCTAAAAACATGAGTTCCATTCATTAAAATATGATAATGTTAAACTTACTAAAAAAAAAAAAAAACCTCAAATCTGGGTTAAGCCTTCATGTTTTACTCTTTGTGAAATCATTGTTGCAGTCTGAATATATTTAGCAACAAACAAGACCCTAGAGATACAGGAGTGGATGAGGGCCTACAACCTGCCCAGGGTTTCTTTGGCCCATTAAGTTGAGCTGGGGAAACACCCATAATCTAGTCAACAGGTCTGATTGTGTAATAAAGAGCAAAGACCTGGGAAACTGTCTTTCTTTGGTTCTAATTCCTTGGACCAATTCAGCCTACTTCCAACTGTCTTGTGAAAATAACCTGAATTCCCAATTACTCACTATACAGGCTTTATAGACATGTACACATATACTTGTTCATATGCGTGTATATGCATGTATGTATAAGTATATGTACATATGTATGTACATGGATACAAGCACATATTGTGTGTCTATTGCAAGCCGAACCACTAAGGTTATTCTGAGCACTGCCTTGGATCACCTCCCACTTCTTCAGCACAATAATATTTCCTTGCTTACTCTTCTTGCTCTGTCCCTGCTTCTTGTTATGACTAACATGTTTTCAATTGTTACTGCTTTTTTGACTCTGTTTCACCTTATGCCAGGCACCAAGTTAATTCCTCCCCATGGAGCAGGTAGATTTTGAAGTTGCTTAATTATCGTTCCATTGGATATTAGATGCTGCAAATGTGGAGAGTCACTAGGGAAAGAATATGAGACTCCATTGGTGTGAAGGCCAAGTCACAAGTGTCTGTACTGGCTGGAGCATGCTCAAATGAGTCCCTCTCAGTTGTCCTTGAGCACAGTACCAGGGCATAGCAGAGAGGGCTGCAGGGTCGCTGACTACGCACGGGTGTTTGCTGACACAGAGAGAACCAAGCACCACCATTATACAGATACAGAGATAGATACAGAGATAGATAGATAGATAGATAGATAGATAGATAGATAGATAGATAGATAGATAGATAGATAGATAGATAGGAAATGCTCTTGTTTTTCAAGAATCTGAGGATGTACGGAGCCTCAGAGAATTGTGAAATCTTCTCTTTCCATAGATGTGAAGGCACAGGAGGCTGCACTCAATAATTCAACAACTGCTTCCATGGGTGGTTTCAGGATCTGTGTAAATCCATATTCAAAAACAGTAGGTATATGTGACTAGCAGATCACTGAGTGACTGAACACAGGAAGAAAGCCATAGGCGATGCTCTCCCGCTTAGGTCCCCACTGAACTGGACTGGCTCGGTAATTCAACAGAAACCCCATTTGCAAAGGAAAATTACCCAAGTACCAGAGAACTGGAGCCCTATGCCGGTTGTCTTCTGTAACCATTTCCTCTGAGATTAAAACCTCCCGCATTGGAGATGAGCTTGATAAGACACAGGATGTGAAGTCTCAGAAGAGTCTAATAGAAAGTGGAAGAGGATGGATGGAGCCTGTGAGGAAGCTTTAGAAGTTCAGAAGCTAAACAACTCAAATAGCATCCCAAAATCCCTGCACCTACTTCCCCCAAACTTACAATAAGAGGAAAGACTGCTCGGGATGCTCTCAGACCAGCTGAACTGCTTAGAAAAGGCAAATCGTCTGAGCCATACCAGTGCCTGGCAAACATGGAGGTGGATGCTCACAGTCAGATATTAGATGGAACACAGGGTTCCCAAGGAAGGAGCTAGAGAAAGTACCCAAGAAGGTGGAAGAATAACATGAACTAACTAGTACCCCCTGAGCTCATGTCTCTAGCTGCATATATAGAAGAGGATGGCCTAGTTGGCCATCATTGGGAAGAGAGGCCCCTTGGTCATGCAGACTTTATATGCCCCAGTACAGGGGAACACCAGGGCCAAGATGTGGGAATGGGTGGGTAGGGGAGCAGGGCCGGGATGGGGGAGGGTATAGGGAACTTTCTGGATAACACTTGAAATGTAAATGAAGAAAATATCTAATAAAAGTTGAAAAAAAAAAAGAAATGGAGACCAGTTCAACTACCTGAGATGATGACCAGACTAAAGGAGCTGCCTGGAAGAAACAGGTTGAACTGCCTGCAGGCTGTGAGCTCCAGGTTCCCAGATTTTCTGAGCTCTCACACATGCTGGGCTGAGCTGTGGTGATGTAGCTGTCTTTGAGTCATTTCTGATCCTTTAGGTAATCCCTTTCCGGTACTCCTGTAAGTAACCCTAATGCAATGTAGTGGTTCACCTAGTTGGACTTTGAAGGTATCCTTACTTTGGTCTGTCATCAGTTTACTATCTAGGAATAGTAGATGTTTCTTTCTCTCCAAGAAGACTGTTACATGACAAGGGCATACTTTGCCTTAGAAAGGGGGCTACATCTGACCTCCGGCCCCAGGATCTACAACTATGCCAGCAACTGCCCAGCAGACAGGCTCCAGTTAAGACCAGCTTTTGCTTGTCCAAGGTAAAATCTCATTGGGGTCTTGTTCCTGTGGCTTATCTATTTCTTTCTAGCCAGATGAATAATTCTCATTTCTGATGCCCAAGGCAGGTAACAGAAAGAAGCCCAGTTCATTCTCCCTACCCATGGGGCTGTGTCAAGTGTGAGCATCCAGAAAAGAGAGGGAGATGGCTCTAGCTACTTTGCCAAAGTCCCAACTTTCTTGTGCCTCTTGCTTCTCATTTGTTAGCTTCTGATCTTGTCTCTCCCAGGAGGATGGATTATCAAAGGAAAGGACAGGGTTTCCTATAGGTAGCCTATAACCAAGCATTCCCTTGAGAGGAGAAATAAGGTCTTTCCTTCCATGGAGTGTGATGGTCTCTTCATGCACTCCAAGGAGTGTCTCCAAACTCCTTTCTCTTGATGTGAGCCTGCTTCACTGCTTAGACTCTTTCCTGAAGCCATTTTGTTTCCATATTGCAGGTAGACTCTCTGTTAGCCTCGTTTGGCTGTTATGGAATATAAAGCAGAGAGTGGGGACCTGGAGAACCCATGCCAAGGTGTGCCGTTGAGTAATTATACTATGCAATAGATCTGATATAAAGAGGGTTTATTGGGGGAAAAGGGAGAGGAGTACAGACCCTGCAAAGGGTAGAGGCGATGAGTGGTCAGATCGGGGCAGAGCCGTGAAAATGTCTGAGAGAGGCTAGGAACCCATGTGAACAGAGAGAGAACACTGGAGTGGCGGGGCAGTCCTTTTACTTGTAGCCCACACCCAGCACAGCCACAAGTGACAGTGGTTGGTGATGACATGAACTATTGCTAAGTCTGTGAGAAGAGCCTAGTAGAATCACCTATAAGCTAACACTGGCTCCAGCTCATCAGCTCATATCGGGGATTCAAGCAAACCTATACATCTTCGCTGGCTAGTGGGCAACCACCTCTCCCTTTGAGGCTGTGCCCAAGAGAGCAGTTTTAAATAGTTTTCCCTGGTTAAGTTCCTCCAAGCAGAGAGTGGAGCCCCGCCCTTGCCTCTCACAAAGTCAAAGTATGATTGGTTCTCCTGGAATCCTGTTTGTTGGCCGGCATTAAAGGGACACTTTCCTGAGCTTACCTATAATGAATAAGTAATCTTTGGTCCTCGTGACCCCCTTATGGAAATAAATCCTTTTCACAGTCATTATTAGACTCCACATAGGCAACCTTGAGTACTAAAATATCTATGAATGACGGTCTGTGACTCCATGATCTGGTACACTTCCTGGTAGGCTTCATAGCTGCGTGTCCTCTGTCAGCATCACTCCACCCTGCTAGTGTCTATAAGTCAGCCTTTGTCAGCATATAAACAAATGCACGTGGACAAATGCACATGGCTCTGCTCCAGTGAAACTCTGTCACAGAAACAGGCTGTGGTCTGACTTGTTAGCCCTTGGAACTGCCTGTGTCAGTCTTTAATCTGACAGCTCTTCACAGCGAAGTGAACATGGATAATCTGGGAGAAAGCCCAGCTGAGGTGGGGGCCATTTTAACTTCCTATTGGATGGATATGCCCCAAGAAGAACTTCTAGATACTCAAAATATACCTCACACAATTCATCCTATCCAACTCACAAGTGGCTCATTCTTAGACAGATAGTGTGTGTGTGTGTGTGTGTGTGTGTGTGTGTGTGTGTGTGTGTTTCCTGCCTGAGGCTGTGCATATTGAATAGCTCTGGGATTGCATAGTGTAAGATAATTTACTTTGAATCCCAACTCTGGGACTCACTCCAAATCTTACCTTATTGTAATAGTCATACTTCTTAAAATTTCAATTCATCCTTTTTTTTTCTTTCAGTTCTTTGAGAATCTTATACCATATAGTTTGACCATATGCACACCCTTCCCTTTGCCAGCTCCCATCAGATTTATCCATATTTCTCTGCCAGCCCAGCTTTGCATCCTCTTTTGTTATTTTGCAGACAAAAATCCCAGCTCAGAGAGAGGAGGTGCGCACGAAGTCCCACCCTATAAGAGGTGCCATTAGCAATTGATAGCCGCTGAGAGATGAGCAGTCATTTTAAGAGCCCCAGTTTGTGGACCACATTCCAATGGAAGACCCCACATTTATGAGTAAATAGGCAGCACAATTGAAATTTAATGTATGTTTTTATTTTAAAAAATCCTACATAGGCCAAATCAATTCTTTCTATTAAGTAAGCTAGTCAAATGCCATATGAAATGTTTATTCCAGTCACAAATATTCTTTATGCCCTCCCTCCACAGGTAATACTGAAGTGAGACATGGGCTTATACAATCACTCCTCACCCTCCAACATTCTCTCCATGGTGGAGATTTGAGGTTGCTTTTAATTTTAATGAGTAATAGTTGTTTAAATGACTTAATATCACTTTATTGCAGTGTTAATTACATAGTGCTAATTGCATCGTGTGCGATAGCTCATTAATTTTTTTCTTCTGCCAGCCATCTTATAAAATCAGGCACGTTTCAATAAGCTCTCACTTCTCAGATATGGAATAATACCACTCTGAAAACTCAAATGTCAGATCTCAGAAGTCACAGGTACGAAGAAAAGTCCAGCATTCTCTGACTCTGGAGCCAGACCCTTTGTCAAGGAAGGTGAAGACAGCCAGGCAGGTCTCTGTGTGGGAACAGGGTTGAGGGCAGGAGCCATGTTTGCATAGGTGCTGCAGAGAGAAATGGGTTCCACAATGGGCTGAGCAGAATCAGAGAGCCTCTCAGAAAGTATCTAGCCAGTGATCACTAAGTGACTTCAAGAAAACATGTCCCTTTGTGGATGTAGCATGTTCTGAATAAATATACTAGTACCAAACCTGGTTATCCTGAGATAACAATGCATTTTGGTCTCCTTTGACTGATTTCTGCCATAAATGGGAGCGAGCAGTGTGCTCAGTTAGGATAGCTCAACCTTTAAAAGTTACCAGGAATCTGGGAACATGCCCAATTCGCATAGTGGAACACACGTCTACTGCCAGAACTCGGGAAGTGGAGTTTAAGGTCACATGAACATTTTTATATGGTATCCTTACAAAATGTTACCTGTCTCAAAATAATGCCTAATTACCAAGTCAAAATATAATTAAATTATTTTGTATATGAATCTTACTTAAAAGAAAACTGATTTGACATATATTCAATTTTTAAAATTAAAAAATAGTAATCAAATATTGGTTGTGCAGCCTACACCCTCTTGGATGTGGGGTCTTCCACTGGAGTGTTGCCCACCTACCGAGGGCTACGCTCTTAAAATGACTGTCTCCCTCTCAGCTACTATCAATTGCTAATGGTACCTCTAATAGGGTGGGACTTCATGCTCATTCCCTCTCTCTCTGTGCTGGGAATTTGTCTGCAAAATAATAAAAGAGGACCCAAAGTTGGGTAGTTAGAGAAGGGAGGATAGACCTGAGAGGAGCTGGGGGGAGGGGCAGAGCAAGTTTGAGGCCAATCTAGGACACTGGAGAACTCTGCCCTCCCCTACCTCTATCCTTCTAGAATGTTGACTGTCTTGATCTTCTAGGGTCTCCAGCAGGTGACCACAGCTGCTGAGGGTCACTCACAGATTCCCCAGCTCCCCGCTAGCCATAAAGGAGACAACCCAAATTGGGGCTTGGAAACAGGGAAATCATCTTTGACCTTGCAGCTCAAGACAAGAACATCAAAATTCCAAGCCAGGTTAGGTGACAGTGGCTCAATTCTGATGGCCCTTGAGATTAGAAATGGCTATATGGATGCAATGTCTCGAGACGTAGGCATTCACAAAGTCCCTTCATATTTACAGGAACTCTATTACTCCATAGCCTTTAGAAGCTAATATGTATTGCTGACTAGACTGAGAGCACCAGAGTTGCAATTAACTCAGTATTTGGTATGGGGGGAAAAAGTGATACACGTGAGTTACTTGCTCTAATCTAATTTCTGTTGTTAGCCAGAAAGAACTTGAGGGAGAAAGGAATACTTTCTCTTACATTTACATTCACAGTCCATCACTGAGGGAAGCAGGGCAGGAGTTTGCTGAGCAGGAACTTGAAGCAGGCACCATGGAGGAATGCTGCTTCCTGCCAGGATCACAGGTTCATGCTAAGCCAACTCTACAGCTCAAGCTTGCCTGCCTAGGGTATGGTGCTACCAACAGTGAACTAAACCCTCCTATACCAATTAACGGTCAAGACAACCCCCACTATGGGCATACCCACAGGCCAATATGACTTAGGCAATTTGTCCCTAAGATGAGTCTAAGCTATGTCAAGTTGACAGCCAAAGCTAAATAGGATACTAGTTTTTAACATTGTGATAAAAATACTAAACAGGGAGGAAGGATTAATTATGGCTCACCCTCTCAGAACTGTCAGGCCTTCACAGCAGGGAGGATGTGGCAGGTTGGAGCAGTGAACTGTACGATGGTTAGGAAGCAGAGAAAAAGAGAATGTAAGATGGAGTCAGGGCAAGATACAGCCCCTAGGACACATGGTTACTGATCCACTTCCTGCAACCAGACCCCATGTCTGAAGTCAGAGCTCAGTGTGCCATAACCTGCCAACACCTACCAGCTTCTAACCATACCCCCAAAATGTGAGGCTCTGGGGACGTTTCTTACTCAAGCCATAGCATGGTATTCATGGGCATGTCTGCTAATATCAAGCTTGCTGTTACACATATAACAAGGATTTCTTCCCTAGCTCTGAATAGTCCAACAAATTATCCTATACCAAATATAAAAAAGGAAAAAATATTCCAAAACTTTAGTGTTATTTGATTTAGATGCTGCCCAAAGCATTTTCTGTCTTACAATTATTGGGGGGGAGGAATGATATCTGAAATCATTTTTCTAAACAGGATGTTGTCTTCTCTTTGAAATGTTTTCCACAGGAAGTATTTCTAATATCTTCTCAGGGATAAAGGGATCATTTCCTCTGAGTCAATAGGACAGGTCATGAGGAAGTACGGCGCCCCCTAGTGGTGAGCACTGACACCAACCCTCCCACCACTGTCATCCATTAATGTATACTTGAGGTTCACTTCTCTAGCTACAGAAAGATCCAAAAGACACCAGAGCCAGTGAATCCAGACCACACGCTCTGCACAAACACACCCCTACACCTCCTACCCCCAACCTTGAACCCACCAGCCCACAGCCTTACCATAGAAAAAACAAATTCCCAGTGTTCCCACTGTCTTTTCCTAAACAAAACAGTTACCAAAACGTTATGATTGATACCTTTTCTTTCACAAATCTAGAGTTTAAGGTTAATACACCTCTGATGGATTGAGCAATATAAATTCAGATTGGGGACTTCCATGCACCCAATACTTGTCATAGTTTTTCCTCTGAACACCATTCATTCCTGTCCAACATCTTTTTTTTTAATTAGATTTCTTCATTTACATTTCAAATGCTATCCCAAAAGTCCCCTATACCCCCGCCCTGCTCCCTTACCCACTCACTCCTACTTCTTGGTCCCGGCATTCCTCTGTACTGGGGCATATAAAATTTGCTAGACCAAGGGACCTCTCTTCCCAATGATGGCCGAGTAGGCCACCTTCTGCTACATATGCAGCTAGAGACACGAGCTCCGGGGAAAGACATTGAGTGCATTTGGTTTTGTCATGGAATACTTTGGTTTCTCCATCTATGGTAATTGAGAGTTTTGCTGGGTATAGTAGCCTGAGCTGGTATTTGTGTTCTCTTAGTTTCTGTATAACATCTCTCCAGGATCTTCTGGCCTTCATATTCTTGGGTGAGAAGTCTGGAGTAATTCTAATAGGCCTGCCTTTATATGTTACTTGACCTTTTTCCCTTACTTCTTTTAATATTCTGTCTTTATTTAGTGCATTTGTTGTTCTGATTATTATATGTCGGGAGGAATTTCTTTTCTGGTCCAGTCTATTTGGAGTTCTGTAGGCTTCTTGCATGTTCATGGGCATCTCTTTCTTTAGGTATGGGAAGTTTTCTTCTATAATTTTGTTGAAGATATTTGCTGACCCTTTAAGTTGGAAATCTTCATTCTCATCTATTCCTATTTTCCGTAGGTTTGGTCTTCTCATTGTGTCCTAGATTTCCTGGATGTTTTGAGTTAGAATCTTTTTGCATTTTGCATTTTCTTTGATTGTTGTGTCCATGTTCCCTATGGAATCTGCTGCACATGAGATTCTCTCTTCCGTCTCTTGTATTCTGTTGCTGATGCTCACATCTATGGTTCCTGATTTCTTTCCTAGAAATCTACTTCCATTTTTAGATCTTGGATGGTTTTGTTCAATTCCATTGCCTGTTTGGTTGTGTTTTCCTGTAATTCTTTAAGGGATTTTTGTGTTTCTTCTACCTGTTTAGCAGTGTTTGCCTGCAGTTCTTTAAGGACTTCTACCTGTTTAGCAGTGTTCTCCTGTATTTCTTTAAGTGAGTTATTAATGCCCTTCTTAAAATCTTCTACCACCATCATGAGATACAATTTTAAATCCGTGTCTTGCTTTTCGGGTTTGTTGGGGTATCCAGGACTCACTGTGGTGGGCGTACTGGGTTCTGATGATGCCCAGTGTTCTTTTTCTGTTAGTAAGATTCTTATGTTTGCCTTTTGCCAACTGGAAATCTCTGGTGTTAATGTTCAAGCTGTCTCTGGTTGGAGCTTGATCCTCCTATGATTCCTTTAGCCTCTGTCAGCACTCCTGGGAGTCCAAGTCTCTCCTGAGTTCCAGTGGTCAGAGCACTCTCTGCAGGCAAGCTCTCCTCTTTCAGGGCAGGTGTCCAGCAGTCTGTAGCTCTGATCCACCTCCTGAGTTCTGGTGTCAGAACTCTCCCTGTAAGTCAACTATCCTCTGGCAAGGAATGTGTCCAGGGGTCTGGGTCTCAGCTCTGCCTCCTGGCTGAGGATGAAGACCCTACGGCACCCTGACCAAGAAGCTCTGTTGCTTCTATCGCCCATGTGCTCTCAGGTAATCAAAAGGTCCTGGGTTTGCCAGGGGTCCTGCAGAGTGGAGAGTCCTCTGGTGCCCTAGACACCCTTGGCCAGATTCACACACAAGATGGCAGGGGTGGCCCCGACTGGAACATTTCCCAGCCTCTGGTTGAGCAGAGTTTCTTTGTCCATGTTCTTGCAGACATAAGACCCTCTGCAATTCTTTGGAGCTAATGTTGCATTACACTCACCCGTGATCCCGAGGTCCTGCAGTGTGGAGAGCACTCTGGAGCCCTCAGCAGCCTCAGCTGGGCTCAGAAGGAAGATGACTGTCCAACGTCTTTTTTTTTTTTTAAATATCTTTTATTTTGTTTATTTATTTATTATTAGATAATTTCTTCATTTACATTTCAAGTATTATCCCATAAGTCCCCTATACCCTCCCCCCGCCCTGCTCCCCTACCCACCCACTCCCACTACTTGGCCCTGGCATTCCCCTGTACTGGGGCATATAAACATTGTTGGACCAAGGGCCTTTCTTCCCCAATAATGGTCAACTAGGCCATCTTCTAATACATATGCAGCTAGAGACATGAGCTCTGGGGGTTTTGATTAGTTCATATTGTTGTTCCATCTATAGGGTTGCAGACATCTACAGCTCTTGGGTACTCTCTCTAGCTCCTACACTGGGGACCCTCTTTGATCTTACTGAGATCTCATTGTCTGTGGTCAGCCACTGGAGAGTGGTGAATGAAGTCAGGATTATCAAAGCCAGTCATTAGAGACAAATTCTTTTTTATGTGTTTGGCTAGCCTCACCATTTCAGAGTATTAAATACACTGTTGCACTTGAAATAGACACTAATGATAAAGGATGGATTATTTTTTTTCAAAAGCAGAGCAAAAGTAGCCGGTAGGCCTGCTTCCTATGTGAGAATGAGTGTGTGAACAATTCAATATTGACCAATTACAGATGAAGTCTGCTAAGCGTGTCAGCTTTGCTGGAAGCAGAGAAGTCATTGGGCTGAGTAATGAAAAATGGAATGAGATGGATTAACTAGTTGTTTGTTTTGTTTTGTTGTGGTGGTCGTGGTGATGGGTTTTTTTTTTTTTTTTTTTTTTGGTGAAATAATGGAACCCTTAGGGCTGGTGACTCAAAGTCTAAATACAAGTTGCCCTCTCATGCACTTTCTTTGTGTGTAGACAGCATTTGTAAGCAGCACATTGCTGCCCCCCTCCCAAGACCCAAAACAAGGAGCCAAGGAGAAAGATAAATCAGATTTTCCATAAATGGATATCACCAAATAGAAAAAGATTGGGAAATCTCCAAATAGAGAGAAAGAGTTTGGAAAGTCTAGGGAGGTCAACTTGTCTGTTCTAATTTGCTCTTTGTTTCTGTGATAAGATGCTGGACCAAAGCAGCTGTTTCATCTTTGAAACTACTAAAGTGGAAATTTCTGGTTTCTTTGGAGACTCAGTTGTATCATGTGATTTTTTTTTTCATGAGAGGCTGCTTGGCTGAGAACAGATAAGTGGTCTCTGTAGGTTCATTAGGTAGTTCTGGAAGCCACCTAATGAAAGGGCATGAGATGTTTTGCTGGAGCTAACACTTGAGAGCACTTGTGATGTTTGGAAAGGGTCTAAGTATAACCCATCAGACAGTGAACAGCTTTTTGGCATTGGTTCGCCTTGCTACTCTTTGCTGGGCTTCATTGGGTTTCGCCGGGCTTCCCCTGTTGTGGCTTCATAGTGAGAAATGCACCGAAGAACTTCTGCTATGGCAGCAGCTTCTTGTAGCTTCCACTGAATTGGGCAGATTGGCAGAGTCTTGTAGTTCCCTTTGGGTTGAATTGCCATTGCTGATTTGTAAATGGTGTTTGTGAGTGAATAAAGCTTCTGCTACTGATTCATGTCAACTGAACTGTTGATATCCTGTAAACCAAGATTAGAATTACTACTTCTAAACAGGTCCATATCCTCCTTTGCCCTATTAACCTTTGCTTTCCACTGCTTTTGCTGGGTGGTGGGCTAGAATGGAGGTTAAAGTGTTTAAGAACCTTTATTATAGTAGGGCTTGAAAAAAAATCTAAGCCTACAGGTTTCAGTCCACTATCAATGAAAGTACGTATAGGAACCCAAGACAGAAACTGAAGCAGATAACATGGATGACTTCTAGTCCCTGGTTTGCTTCCAGGCTCACAATAAGCCCAGGCCCACCGGCTTAGGGATGGCATGGTCCACACTGGGCTAGGCTTTCCTACATCAATTAGCTACCAAGAAAATGCCCACAGACATGCCCACAAGTTGATCTAACAGCAATTCATACATCCTAGGTGTGTCAAATTAACAACCAAGTTAACCAGCACACTGTATTTAATGCTTTCCTTTAAACATGAACTTTGGAGCTAGGTTGAAACTTCTGAGAAAAAAAACTGGAGATGGAATCAGACACACAAAATTCTGCACTGGAATAAAACACTTCTGAGGAGCCTGGGAACACGGGAGGAGTTTTCAAATCAAGAAGCAGTGCCAATCATTTCTGAAATAAAAGAGGAATGACAGTGAAAAAAATGTGTCTCAGGCAGTCTTGGAACTCAGACCATTACAAAAGGTCTAAGAGAATCAGTTAAGCCAAAGTCTCCATCAAACAAGACCTGGTCTCCCAGGACAGCTTTAACAACTCTGCAGACCATCATGGTGCCTTCAGCTAGCTCCTGTATTGCATGGTCTCAACACAAACCTAACAAGGAGCTTCTGAGGGTGCATCTCATGTTCCACAGCTGGCACACATGTGGAGTCATCACTATTCATACTTTCCATCATGCAGTAAGTGCTATTCACACATACAGCCCACCTCCTACACACACACACACACACACACACACACACACACACACCACAAGCCACACACATACATACCCACACCACATACAGCCTATACCCCTCCACATACACACACCACACATGACAAGCACACACCACATACAACCTACACCCCTCTACACACACACACACCACAAACCCCACATAACACACACAAACACACTCACCACATACAGTCTACACCCCTCCACACACACCACATACCACACTCACACATGTACACACACCACAATACACACCACATACAGCCCACACGTTCTACACACAGAACACAAACCCTGCATACCACACCACACACACACCATATGCAGCACCCCCCACAGACATGCTATGCACACTCCACACCAACCAAACCACACATATACACACACTACAGATACACACCAAACTACACACACCATATCACACACACACACCACACATATATACACACACCACACATACACACACACATACACCACACATATATACCACACACACACCACACATACATACCACACTACATACACCTCAGATATGCACACATACCATACATAACACACATATACAACACACATACACACCCCACATACAGCCACACACACGTGCCACACACCACAGATATACCCACATTATACCACCCACCACACTACACACATCACATTCAGCCCCCCTACACCATACCACATATGCCACACACACACACACACACACACACACACACCCTTAAAAGTCAGCAAGCATGGTGACACGTTTCAGGTTAGGTTTGCTGAAGCCTGTCAGTCACAGCCCCTCCGAGTCTGGTGGGTTAGAAATGTCAGTAGAACGTGAAGGAAGCAGGGAACATGTACACTTTATTTGAATCAAGATTATTTGGGACATGCTCCTGGATTCTAACCCGGAATTGTGGAGCTACAACATTGGGAGCCAAGACCCCCCCTAATAACCAGTAACACTTGCATGGGAAATGCTGTATCTGGGACCACAGGCTTGGCATGAACGCACAGATGGGTAGGTATCCACACTGGGAAGTAATTGCGCCTTCAGAGACATGCTGCCAGCAGGCAGGTGGTGGTTTGCAGAGTGTTGAGGCCCTGTGGGAATTAGAATTGAGTGCCCCAGAGATGGAGGGGAGCTCTGTGAGCTAGCTAGAAACACATTGCCCTTGTGGGTGGATGTTTTGTCATAGACAATATTGTTGTTGTTTTTTTTTTATAATCACATTTGCAAAAGATAGATATTCAATCTTTGTCAATGCTGCAGCCCCTGGGTGGAGTCCAGTGATGGTGAGAAAGGCTCCGTTCTACTCTGAGAGTATGAGTGTCCATGTCTGTTGGCATACCTGTGACATAAATAAGAAGCTCCTAGCAAACTAGTGAACCTCAGATTAGGAAGAGAACAGGGCAATGGCTGCTTTCCCATTCTGCATAGAAGTCCCCTCAAGTGCTGACAGCCTGGTTCCTTCCCATAGTGACAGTGAGATGGTTGGCTACTCGAGCTCATTGATTCTCCATTGGTCCAAAGGCAGTATAAAAATTCTTGCTGCTGTGGAATACATTAGATCTGCACCTCAATGCTGGTCTCGGGAATCTGTTTCCCAGATTAATGACTCCTACCCCCCAACCCCTCCTGGATCCCAGTTCCCACAAATCTTTTATTCAAGTGGCAAGTCAGTCTTATAAGTTAGACTTGGGAAGTGGAAATCAACAGTATTTCAATCAAAGGGGATTTAGTTCAAGCTACTTGCTCTCGAGCCAATGAGAGCTTGAAGAACAATTCACAGAGTAATTAATTAAGAATTCCTACAGAAGGGGTTGGAGCTGAAGGCCCCATGATGAGATTATGGCAGTGGAGAGTCTGTGTCTTCGTACTAAATCCTGAAGCAGCCTGGTGGCAGGAAGATCCACAAGGAGGACTTGCCTTCCAGGCGGAAGTCTGTTCTGGCAGAGAACGGGGGTCGGGGTGGGGACCCTCGTTCCTTCCTCCATCTCATTCTCCAAACTCCAGCCAGTATCTATCCTTATATAGATCTCCTATGTAACAAGTGGACAATGATAGTCCCTGTATCTTGTGGCAGGGTGATGGGTGGGCAGGGAGTACACCTAAGAGGAGGTGAACTATGAACACATTTACTAATCAGGCATGTGTCTCAGGAAACCTGTGAGAGAAAATTAGGAGGTGGCAGTGGCAAAGGTCATCTGGACATCAGGCAGCTGTGCACCCTTGTGCAAGGTGCAGGATCCTGTTACCTCAACAAGGCTGGGGTCCGTGGCAAGGTAGAGATGTCTAGCTTGAAACATTGGGAATCATCCTGCATGGGAGAGATTTTGATAATGTCAAGAATTGTTGCCCTGGGAGAGGAAATGTGCTTTTCCTCTTTTGTTTTTTTAATTTATGCATAATTAAAATCCATGTGAATGACAGTTTTCAAATTAGACATTACGTCGTTGATCTGTTTAATATCACAAATGATCTGGGGGCACTACTGAGTGGGAATTATAGAAATTTGAAAAGTAAATAAAAAATGCTTTTAAGGCATTCCCAGTGTAGAATTGGGGAGGAGGATTCATTACTGGGTTGACTCTAGGGAACCTGGCTTGGGCCACCATAAACTCCCACAGTAAATGTCACTGAAGTTATCCAAGATATAGTCTTGCCTACAGACAAGAATGTGAATCTCTTAGGGTAAAGATGCGTGTGCAAAGAATTTTCTGTGTCATGTATATTAAGGTTGATGTAGGACAGATGAGTGCTATGGGCTGGGTGGCAAAAATGGGAAAGGAGGTAAAATTAATATATATATATATATATATATAGTTACTTAAGTGAACATAGAGAGAAGAAAGGGGGCAGAGATTGACCAACCCTCTCTGCCACTGCTCTGAGCTCTGGCCCCTGATTTGCAGGCCAATACTAATCAGAAAGTAGCAGGCTCTGTACTTAACAACAAGCATCATCCTCAAAATTCTATTGGGGATTTCTACCCCCAGCCTGAGGCTGTCCTAGAACTCATGGTTTCTCCCACCTTTGCTTTCCTACTATTAGGATTATAGGTGTGTATCACTACGCCAGGATGCAAAGGAGTAGTCTCCTACCCCATAATTCTCTTGAGTTTCCACTGAAAAGTCAATCCATTCTCCAGCCCCAATGTGTCAGATACTGTGGAAGACTGGCATCAGCAGCACCAGACTGGCCATTGAAGTCCGGTTCCAATCTAATACTCTGGGAAGGGTGGGTTTCTGATGGTAATGCATCAAGAATCGATACTAATTGATGGCTGATTTGTGTGTGACAGAGAGGATCATAGTCAGAGGGAGCAGGTGTCTCTGAGGTAGAACATTTGAGAAAATGAAGGTGTACACCTGTGTAATTGCTATTGACCCTGTCAAAGCAAGTCACATGGGGACATCTGAATTCATGGGAGTGTACCCCACTCTGAGAGGGAGGAGCTACAAAAATACTTAGCAAAAGCATAGGCACTGTTGTTGACTGGCCTGAAAACAAAACACAGAGATTGCTAACACAGTACATTAAAGCTGAGGTTGGTCTCAGCATCTACAGTACCATTAAACATGTGGTCCTTCTATGGCATTTCCCATCTAGAAGCCTGGGTCCTGGAACTGTGTTATTGCTTCCCAGAAAGTAGAGGCTACTAGAGGCTATCTAATCTAGTCTATCTAGTCTGTCTGTCTGCCTACCATTTATCTACAGTGATTTGAATTAGAATGGTCTCTATAGGCTCATACACTTAATTTCTTGATCCTCATTCGGGGGAGTTCTTTGGGAGGAAATTGGGAGATGTGGGCTTGCTGGAGGAGTCACTAAAGATGGGCTTTGAGACTTAAAAAGCTCCCCCCCCCAACACACACACCAGGTCCAGTTTCTCTCCTCTTGCTGCCTGCAGGTCAAGATGTAAGCTCTTAGCTACTGCTTCAGCACCATTCCATGCTTCCCATTAACATGGTCATAAAATCTAACCTCTGAAGCTGAAATCCCCAAATAGACTCTTTGTTCTTTAAGTTGTCTTGGCCTTAGTGTCTTACCACAGCAATAGAAATGTAAAACATTATCTATCTGTCTGTCTATCTATCTATTTATCTATCTATCTATCTATCTATCTATCTATCTATCTATCTATCTATCTACCCACCTACTTACCTATCATCTATCTATCCATCTGCGATGGGTTATATATTCTTGAACTAGAGAGTGGCACTATTAGAAAGTGTGGCCTTGTTGGAGTAGATGTATCACTGTGGGCGTGGGCTTTAATACCCCAGTCCTAGCTGCCTGGAAGTCAGTCTTAGAGGCCTTCAGCTGAAGATGTAGACCTCTCAGCTCCTCCCACACTGTGCTTGCCTGAATGTTGCCATGCTACTGCCTTTATGATACTGGACTGAAGCTCTGAACCTGTAAGCCAGCCCCAATTAAATGTTGTCCTTACAAAAGTTGTCTTGGTCATGGTGTCTATTCACAGAAGTAAACCCTAAGATTATCTATCTATCTATCTATCTATCTATCTATCTATCTATCTATCTATCTATCTATATTTCTATCTTTCTATCTATCTATCTATCTATCTATCTATCTATCTATCTATCTCCATCTATCATCTGTCTATCAATAATCTATCTGTCTGTCTATCCATCCATCCATCTATCTGTAGGGTTAGTGGGGATCCCACATCTGCTTGACCATAGGGCTCAGCTGCTCAAGGAGGCAGGACACAGGAATTTGACCACACTTACCCTATGCTGTCACTGGGCTGGTGTCGGGCCATAGAGCAGACCCAGGACACCACTCTGGGGTTGGGGAAGCACAGTCTGAAGCACAGGACAGCCAGAAGGCTCGGGGGTTCCCTGGCCTGTGACAAGGCTGAGGCTGTCTGGTTCTCAGGTTTTTGGACACCCAGACACCACTGGGAGCTGCAGAAGAGCCGAGAATGGAGTGGGGACCTGAGGGCTGGATCTAGCCTGGGGCTGGAGTAAAAGTGGGGAGCTCTGGCTGGTCCTGTAGGGAGAATTCTTGGCTCAGCAGGTGGCAGTCTTGGGCTTGGTGGCTATTATAGCTGGGAGCGCAGAGAGGCCTTCTGCAAGAAATTAGACAGCAGCTCTGTAGGCAAAGGCCTTCTCCATGGCTCCCTACAGTAAATTCCAATGAAAAAGGCAGTCCATGATTTTAATACATTTATTGTCATGGCAGAAAGTGAATGAGTGAAAAACCATATCCCATTTTTCAGAGTGGGCCTGAGGTTAAATACATTTTGCAGGAAGGAATGTCCGGGAAGGGAAGCTTATTGGCTAAGCCCTTCAGACCTTTTGGTACCCCATTGAAATGGAGATCTGTCTTGAGCCTACATGACCACAGGTCATGTTGCCCAGGAACAGGTGAAACACCTACTGTTGGGGTTTTGAGCCTTAGCTCAACCAAGAACAAGGCTACCTTTTATGGTCCCACATCTATCTATCTATCTATCTATCTATCTATCTATCTATCTATCTATCTATCTATCTATCTACCTATGTATCTATCTATCCATCTATCATCTGTCTATCCATCTGTCATATACATCTATCTATCATCTATCTATCTATCTATCTATCTATCTATCTATCTATCTATCTATCCATCCATCCACCCACCCACCCATCCATCTACCTATCTTTTACCACCTACCATCTATCTCCATATCTGTGCTTACCATTCATCAATTTCCTACTTACCATCTATGCATCTATCATCTATAAATCTGTCCTCTAACTTTATGTTTCTGTGTCATAGAATATAAATACCAAGCATCGAACTCTGAGTGTGCCCTTTGAACTCCTCCATCCTCCCTCACATCCTCTGTTCCCACAACTCTCCTGCCGTCTCCTGAGGTGATAAGATTGTTGGTTCCTGATAGGAAAGTCATATACATGCTGTTTTCTGTGCAGTGACCCAGTTTGGATTTTCAGCTGAGATGGCAGGCTGACAAGTTTTTGGAAGTTTATGTCATTTCTAGATTGTTGAAGTTATGGCTTCTGTTTTTGTTTGTGTGGTTTTTCATTTTCTTTGTTTCCAGGAAATATGTTGAATTTAATCAATATATTCTTATAATCTATGGACCTAATTATAGACTGGGGTTTTTTTCTTTTTTTAACATTTAATTTCTTTTATGTCAGTAGACCTTTCTAACCTTGACTTATCCCTTAGGTAAATCAACTTCTGTCATGCTGAAGAGCATTTAATAAAATGCAGGATCTAGCTTCCTGATACAATTTAGCTCTTCCTGTTGTCTGCTTATGAACAAATTATTATAATATAAATAAATAAACTTGTTTCATTTGCAAATTTTCTGGCTCTGGGTCTGCAATGATTACTGCTGTTTTACTACTATTATTGTCATTGTCATCATCGTTATTGTTGCCGCTGTAACCAAACAAGAAGTGAGTTGAGAGGAAGAGCTATTTACTGTGCTCATCATTTGGCATTATAGTCCATCATTCACGGCAGGGAGGCATGGTGGTGGCGGGAGTGATTCATGGCTCTATCGTGGCATGAACTGCTTGTTCACATGTCAGCAGAAGAAGATAGGAAGGGACTGCTAGGAACACAGATGGCCTATGAACCTCAAGGTCAACCCCAGATGACCTACTTCCCCATCGAGGTCCCATCCCCTAGGTGTTTCATGACCTCCCTGAACAGCACTACTGAATGACTGTGGCCAACTGTTCAACACAGGAACCTATGAGGGCATATTTCCATCTAAACCATAAGAAGATTTTTTTTTATACCTAACTGACCACAATTGTAGTCAACTTTCACCCAGGAAGATTTTCATTGTCATCTTCTCTGACATAATCCCTCCACTCATTGCCATTGGCCTCATTTGGGACGATGCCTTTCCTTTAGGATAATGTCTTCTCTGAAGCTTTCTAGCCAACATCTGATCTATCTCCTACTTCTACCTTCTTAGAGGCAAGACAAGCTCCTCAAGTCTCCTTAAAGAATATTACTTTCCATCCCTGAAACTGAGATCCCGATGCCACCACTCTCCCAGCTGCTTTCTGTGAACCATTCCCGGTCAAATCTCAAAGGCATTCTTCTATAGTATTGTTTTTTTTTTTTTTTGGAGCCTTGTTCTTATCATTAGACAATGTTTTCCATTCATAAATTAGACTTCTTCATCTTTATGTGATATGTAGATAAATAAAAATATTCTATGACTAAAAATTAGATGATTTAAATATTCTTCAGGGAAATAAAAACTCTTGAGGCTAGAGAGATGACTCAACAATTAAAAGCACTTGCTAGTCTTCCTAAGGACAAAGGTTTGATTCCCAACATCCACATGGTGATACATCTGTAACCTCAGTTCCAGGGGATCTGACATCCTTTTCAGTATATCAAGGTTATTGTATTGTATATGTATAGCAAGGTTCTTTATATCAAAGTTATTATACACATATAGTGCACAGACATACATGTAGGAAAAACACCCACCCATAATCATACAAATGAAAGAATAAAACCTCTCATTTATAAACAGAAAGAAATACTAAAACGATAAATAATAGATAACAAGATATATGTCTTTCTGCAAAAACCTATTCTACCATTTTATTTCTTATGTGATTGTGAAGCTATGTTCACTGTTCACATGGTTTCCTATGTGTGCTTATTTTATTTGCTTTTAAAACATGATTTAAAGGAAGTAAGAGTGACACATAAAAGGTATACATATTTAATGCACACCCAAAGATCTTTTCCTAGTTTAGCTTATCACTACAGTTTCCTTTCTGTGGCTGTGACAAACACCATGAACAAAGTGACCTGGGAAAGGGTTGGTTTTACCTTGTGACTTGGAGTCTATCATCCTGGGAAAGGAGGGCAGGAACTCAAGACAGGAACTTGGAAGCAGGAGCTGATGCTGGAGGCATGTAGCAACATTGTTTATTGGCTTGCTCAGATGCTGGTTTAGCGCCCCTAAGACCACCTGTCTTGGGTGGCACTTACCCAGAGTGGGCTAAGCCTTCCCACATCAATCATCTACCAAGAACATAACCACCCCCCACAGACTTGCCCACAGGCCAATCTTGGGGGGGGGGTATCTTCACAACTAAGGTTCCTCTTCCAGATGACTCTAACTTGTGTCAAGTTGACAAACAAAACAAAACAACAACATTAACAACAACAACAACAACAATGTAACAAGCAGGTGGGTTTTCTGTAACTGGTGTGAGGTGAAGGTCTAACTGCAGATGTTTTTCAATTACAGAGCATCCACCTGCTCATTACATTGTCACTGTTTCTCACCTAGTTTTCATTGCAAATTCTGTTACATAACTTGCAGTCAACTTAGCTGAGCAATCACGTTTGCTGTGGCACGGGTCAATTTTTCTTGTTCCCACAGTGAAGTGTTCATCACTACAGAAAACTAATAGGTCTTGGTAATTGGTGGAAAGGCACTCATTTCGGTTTTTCATTTTAATAATTGTCTCTGCTGCTCTGAGTTTGGCAGCAGTGTTTCCCCCGGCATGGTCTTGATTCCAAAGATAAGGCTATTTTAAGCTAATTTTTATTGAGCATTACGATCTTTGTCAAGCACATGACAGTCTCCTCAGCTGAGGCTGTTCCATGGCGTTGGGCACAAGCCAGGGCTTTGGAACGGGTCCCAACTCTACACCTCATCAGCGGGGAAATGTCAGACCTATAAAAATCAGTGCAACAACAGGATCACCCGCATCTGTCACAACTGGGGGAGAGGTGACCCCTGTTAATGTGCTAAGCCCACTGCTAAGAAGAGAGTGGATGTGTGGAGTGAAGGATGGTTTTATTGTGATGATGTATAAGGGACTGGTGACCTTAATATTCCCCCTCAGGAGTAGTAATTAGGATTCATAAAGCTAATAAGTAGAAACTCAGTACAAAATAAATCCTATTAGGTATAACTATTAACAGCTGAATTTTGCTAATCCCCTTCCTACTTCTCCCAATATGTCTGCTCCTTTCATTTCATTTTGTTGTGATTGTTACATGTGTATATGCAGTGTACTTGCAGGGGTGCCTATGATGTGTGCACATGCCTGTGCATGTTGCAGCACATATGTGGAAGTCAGAGAACAATTCTGTGGAGCCAGTTCTCTCATTCCACCTCTACATGGGTTCTGGGGATTGACATCCTGAGCCATCTCAGGGTCTTTTGTTTATGAATCTTTTTTCCATTCATAGCATAACAATTTGATGTGCACGAGGGAGGAAAAAATGACAAAGTTATATTTTTTGCTGTAACAGAAGAAAAAAACTGGGTGGAGAGCATTGTTCAGGTTCTTGGGATTGAACTATAAAAATTATTAACATGAGGAAGTGTGCTTTATATGGAAAGTCAAGGAGAATTCAGCTTTTTTGCGTTGTTCTGATAAAAAAGAAAGGGAACAAAGTATAACTCTGTAGGGAACACAGAAAGGGTGGCTATGACTCCTCCTCCATGGATATCTTTTGGTTGTCAGAAATTAGAATTACTAAGAAGTTTTGTTTTTTTTTTTAATATTGGTGTCATGTGTTAGCACCCATCTATACACAGGCACATAGATAGATAGTGTTTTCATTCCTTTCTGTAACTGATACTCTGTGAGTTTGAACCCCCACCCCAAGCATTGAATATGAGGAACGGTGTATTAATTGGAGTAAAGTGTTCAGTTTATTCTCCGAGATGCAGAATATATACAAGCTGTTTACATGACATTGTAAATCAGAGAATCACTGCCAGTGTATCCATCAATATCAAAACATAAAACAGGGTGAGAGAAGAGAGAATGCTTGAGAGATAAATATTTTTAAAGTGTTATGCAAATGCTATGCATTTATGAATACATTCGGATAATGCCGGCTGCCTGCAACACATGAATGTACAAAATGAGAATGCATATTTATAATCCTGTTCTAGAAGGCCACAGAATGTACAAACGCAACTGATGTGAGACCAATTTGGGAAGCTTAACTCTCAAGCTGCATGCCCCGCATTCTGTCTCTGCTGTAAACAAATCCATTTTCCTGTACCGAGGTTAAGGTCTGGGTTGATTGCCAGGGGAAACAGCCCTGTGTGGGTGTGATAGATGCAGACACGGCTGTGCACAGAGATAGATATGGATGGTACACTTATAAATACCCAGATTCCTTGGAACTTTGGAAAGTTTGGCAGGTCATTAAAAGACCAGTTACTTAGTGGCCCATCAGACTTAAATTCTGGTAGACTGCATGCTGCCCAGAAAGAAACAAAATGAAGACCAGTAGGTAACTTTTAGCATAGGGTGGAGATGATAGGGCTAATACTCAAGTTTTCCTTCCAGAATCTCAAATCTCACATGTGAATAATTGCCCTGCACAATTTTAATATTACCTTTATTGGGTTTTTGCTTGTGTGGTTTTTGTTGGTGGTGGTTGTTGTTGTTGTTGTTTATAAAGAGAAAAGAAGAAACACAGCATTCAGTTCTTCCAAGCTCATCCTTCATTGGGCCAGGGAGAGATCACAGCTCTTGCATTTGGTGGTGGTCTCAGGCACCACACATTAACCTCAGGGAGGCAATGTTTCTGTGATAGGCATGTCTTACTGGCTCTGCATTAATGCCTGTTCACAAGAGTTTTCTGCGAAACAGCTATGTTTCCCATTTCCTTCCATTAGTGCCATTAAGATGCCTAAACACAACGTTGACTGGCCACGGCGTGGCTGCTAGAGTCAGACACACACATACACACACACTAGGAAGACCTTTGATGAATCCATAAAAGACATGACTAATGAATACCGGCACCTCTGAGAAGAGACTCAGAAGAGCAGTATCATCTAAGTCAAACTCCATACACAGAGAGACAGTGTATAAAAGCCGAGTCTGATTTGCTGGCTCAGCTCCAAAAACATTCCGCAAAAATTCTCATTCTGCGTAACTTGATGTGAAATGTGTAATATACGGTCCACAATTGGGAAGCTCGTTAAGAGCACAGTGATGATACCTTCCCTTCAAATAAGCTCATTTTTACTACAAGCATAGTACACGATTATTAGGGAAAATTGGGAAGATACCAGACATAACTGGGAAATTGTTTACTATACAAAATGCATCAGCATGATAAAACTTTAGTCTTTTCGGAAAAAAAAAAACCTGTATTAATTTTTTGAAAATTTCACACATGTATACAATATATTTTGATCTCATGAACCCAACTACCTTCCTCCAACCCCTTCTCTCCAGGTTCCATCAACTTGTCCCCTTTCTGACTTAATGCCATCACCAGCAGCAGCTGCCACCTCCCCTAAGTGCACAAAACATGCATAAGAACCAGAAAACAACATTTTTAGATATTTGGAGAGATGACTCAGCTGATGATAGCGTTACCTGTCTCTAGAGAGGATCTGGGTTTGGTTCCCAGTGTCCACTTGGTAGCTTAACGGCCATTTGTAACTCCTGCTCCAAAAACTAGGACGACCTCTTCTGTCCTCTTTGGGCTCTGCACATGCATGGTCCACATACATGCAGGTAAAACTTTGCTCATACATAAAAATAAAACTGTTTTAAAGAGGAAATAATTGTTTGAGGGCTGGAGAGATAGCTCAGCAGCTAAGAGTACTGACTGTTCTTGCAGAGGACTTATGCAGTGCCCATACATACATGCAGAGGAAGCACCCATACACATAAAGTAAATACACTCACATAAACCAACAAATAAATAAATACTTGCAAATAATTCATGTGATAAAAGCTGCCTGCTGTTAGCTGGTTGCTGATGTAGAAAGAATAACTAGGTGTAATATTATACCCCTGTTGCACAAGCAGGGACTACTGAGTGTGTTAGCAGCTGAGTGGGCCCAAAAGTTCTCAAGTATTCCTTCTAGTGGTGGATGAGGTACAGGTAAACAAAACAGCCACAGAAAGAAGAAAGGTCATTATCACATAATGGATGAAGGTTATTACAAAACTTGGACGTATTGAAAAAGAAACAGGGGCTAGAGAGAGAGTTCACCAATTAAGAGCACTTGCTGCTCTTTCCAAGGACCAAGGTTCAATGCCCAGCACCTACATGGTGGTTTATAACCATCTGTAACTCCAGTTCCAAGGAATCTGATGCCTCTTCTGGCTTCTGTAGATACTGCACACATCTGGTGCACAGACATGCAGGCAAAGCACTCAAACATAAAAAAAAAAAAAAAAAAACCAAAACACACACACACACACACACACACACACACACACACACACACATGCAGGTATTCACACTCTAAGATACTCAGTTGTGATGTCCACTAGGTACACCAATCATGCCGTGCCTATTCCCTGAGTTTTCCAGCCATATTTGTTAGCAGATCATTGTGGAGGTCAGAGCCCACATATGCATTGCACGTGTTCCACATGGGAATGTAGAGCGCTGTGCGTGTGTTAAGCCTGTGTGATCGTGTGCTGATAACCACCCCAGCTAATGATAGTTTGAAGGATTATGACCAGCAAATATAAACTGAGGTCAACTCAAATCTGTGTTTGTTGCAAACCATGTCTTGCTGGGATGCACACACTGTTCTGTTGTGTACGATGGATGGTTTATGCACTGTGAGGTCAGAGGGAGAGACCATTTCCCGCATCTGCAGAGAACGTTTTTGTCTGTCTTGGGTTTAAAGCCTACAAAAACAGATTGGAGCCACCACAGCCTGTTGGTCTTGGTGGCTTCCCTCTCTACAACCATTCGGGGATTAGAAAATTAGGTAGTCGAAATTTTTAGATTTCAGAGTTTAAACTCTTGGGGCTGTTAAACAGCACAGGGTGCTGTTGCAGAGAATCTGGGTTCAGTTCCCAGCACCCACATGGTGATTCATGACCACCTGTAAGTCTAATCCCAGAGGAAGTGGTCTCTGCCACAGTTGCCTCTTCTGGCTTCACGCTGTGTAAACTATCATACACAGCAGAAAAACATTACGCACATTCCAGCAAAACTTGGCTTACAATAAATATGCTTTGAACCAACTCCACCTCATAGCCTGGCTTCTAAAGGTACTGTGCTCATGTGTGCACAGACACATGTGTATCACATAGTTAACAATAAGATAAACATTTAATAAATGGACAAAGTTCAATTCCCTTTTACTTATATTGTTTCAGGGAAGGCTTTGGATATGTAATCCATTGATAGTACAGAGCACAGTTTCCCAAACCCATAATTTCCACATGTGTACTGTGCAGTTTCTGCTAAATGTTTTTCTGCAATTTGTCCATTAGTGTTCAGGAGTGGGAAGGGCACAAATTTCTAATTGAAACACTCATAGTGACATAGGGTAAATATATGCAAAAAATATGGGCAGGTAGAATAACTGTACATCAGCATATCTGCAAAAAAGAAAGAGAAAAAAGATATCATTAAGAAAGAAAAGTAGACATTGTGGAAACAGCTTTACAAGTTAATTGCCAAAACTCAATGCACCTGCTTGCCTGCTTCCCAGGAAAATGAATTTCTAAGTATGATGAATCAGTTTTTATTTTCGAGGAGACGGATATTTCATCACGTCTTTGCTTAGGATTTTACCAGAATGCTCTTCTGCTTCCTGGTGCCTGGCTGTTTTCTGACACCTGGCTGCCTGCCTGTGGTTTCATGAGAGCACAGAGCAGTTTTCATAACTGGTCCAAACTCCTGGACAGAGAAAAGTACCCACGGAAACCATTTAAAATGACACACTTCTCTAATTTAAAGGGGCCAAAGAATTCATTGAATTAATAGAGTATTGATTTCAGTGGAGGAGGCATGTTTAAACGGTGGCGGGTCAGGCTGTAAAGGATTTCAAAGTGGCTTGTAAACCTGAGAAGAGAAGAACAGCACAGGGCTGAGGTACCTGCTTGGAAACTGCTTCCAGTGGGAGGGCATTCAGCTCAGACACAGAAGGTGGCAACAACATGTCAGTTTGAAAACTCCATGTCTATGATGGGAATTTTACAAAGTACTCATGAGTAACAATCAAACTGTAGTACGTCCCTTCATTTTGATGACAAATTTGATTTTTGAATTTTGAGTGTGTGTATGAAAATATATTAGGCCATTTGAAAGCAAAATTAATGACTAAACCTAATGGCATTGTGACTGTGGCCATTCAATCTACTCAATCTCTCCTCTCACTTCCCTGACCCCCACTACAGACATACCTGTATATGGGGACTAGTCTACAGGGGGATTTAAAAAAAGAAGAAGAAGACAGAAAGACAATCTAATAAGCAGTTTACACTATATAGCAGGCATTTCCTGTGGGGAGGCAGTCTATTTGGGGGATGAAGGGAACTCAGCAAAGGGCTTTGAACATCCTCAGGAGATGTCATCCTATTGTGAAGACCAGAAGGTACTAAGGAGAAAGAAGAGATGAGTAGTCAGAGCTGTGGTTACTCTGGCAACAAAGGGGGAATTCTTTTATTAAAAACAAACTCATATGTGAAAAAAAATCCCTTCCAAGCAGTGAAGGAAGAGATGACCAAGCTAAACTACTCAGTGGCCCATCTTAGACTTGGGAGAACCAAGTATAAAGGAAATATTGCTTCTAGGTATGCAGGGAGAAAAGGCAGCTAGAAAGCTCAGCCAGGATTGGATGACCCTGAGCCAAAGCTGACAGCAACATAAAGTGGTATTGGTACATAAAAGACAATTTTGACAGCCTGCTGGAGGCTAGGTTTGATGTGCTAAAAGATATAACACTGACTTGTAAACCCCTCAAATAAAAAGAACAGAGCAAGGCTTAGGAGATCCCCCAAGAAAACACCCACCCGCAATCTCTTCCTTACCTTAAAAGGGAAACCAAATAAGGGCAAGGAGAAGAAAAGTCTATTTGATATCTCCAATAAACACAGACACAAAAAACCTCAGAACAATACTCATGACCTCAGTCAAGTGGAATAGAAATGGAGGAGGTTGTCCCCAGTAACAGGAGTTACTTTGAGTTTGAAAGGCAACAGTATTATCTGCATATAAACAAAGAAATTATGTGTGTGCATGTTGATTACTGTAGAAAAGAAGTCAACATAATACAACCTTTATTGATCTAAGCCTTATAGCAATCTATAGACCCAGGGGAATTCCTTGAGCTGGTGATGAAAATACAGCAAATATCATACCCAGTGAAAAGAAACTGAAGCCAGCCTTCTTAATAATAGTGCCCGGCCCAGTTACCATCAAAGAAGCTTCACCCTGCAGCTGATGCAAACAGATGCAGAGACCCACAACCAAACGCTAGGCAGAACTCACGGAATCCTGGGTAAGAGGCAGAGGAAAGATTAGAGGAGACAGAGGGGTCAAGGACACCATAGGAAACCCCACAGAATCACCTGGGCTCATGGTGAACTGAACCAACAACAGGGAACCTGCATGGAATAGACTTAGGCCCTCTGCACATATGTTTCAGTTGAGTAGCTTGGTCTTCCTGTGGGATTCCTAACAGTGAGAGCAGGGGCTGACTCTTGACTCTGTTGCCTGTTTGGGGACCATTTTCTGCTCACTGGGTTATCAAGTCTAGCCTTGATAGGAGGGGAGGTGCTTAGTCTTAGGGGAACTTGATATACCACGGCCGGTTGATACCCATGAGGGGAATCGAAGGTGTAAGTGGGTGGAGGGTGGGGATGGAGGACTGGGAGGAGAGGAGGGAAGAGGAACCACCATTAGAATGTAAAAAGAAAACAGATAATAAGGGTGCCTAAAGAGAGGCTTTCTTGAAACCAGTGTTCAACGTCACATTGAAAGATGAAAGAAGTGTCCCTTTCAGAAGAGGAGGTATAAAAAATGTTATCAGAGAGGATTTGATGACGCATAAAACCTCAGATAATTAATATTTTTTGAGTTGCTAAATATATATTAAAGTAGCAGAAGGGAAGTTAAATATTTGTAGACATCAGGGAAAGGTAAGTGAATTGGAATGAGGGGCAAAATAATGGCACTGAGTGTAGAGTCCTCAAGATAAAATACTTAAGTTTGAATCTAAAAACAACATAAAGGACTGGGCATGGTGGCGCACGCCTTTAATCCCAGCACTCAGGAGGCAGAGGCAGGTGGATTTCTGAGTTCGAGGTCAGCTTGGTCTACAAAGTGAGTTCCAGGACAGCCAGGGCTATACAGAGAAACCTTGTCTCGAAAAACAAACAAACAAACAAAAAAAACATAAAGGGAAGATATAAAGATAACCAGCTCATTTGCTCTATTTTTTATGTTAATGATATTTTTTAATGGATGAATATTCCCTGGAAATGGAGTAGAGACCCACAATGGAGAGCTTAGATATTTCTCTAGGGTGGTCTTCTAGGTTATAGATATCCTCAATCAAATTCCAAGCAAACCAATGAAACAAAGGCACATTCTAGAACTTGGAAATTGATTCTAAAAGTCATGTGGATGTGATGTTGGACTATCAGGTTGGAAGACATAGGCCACCCGATGTCAAAAATTATGTAAGGTGGCAGCACCCACACAGGGTGATGTCACTGAAGGAACAGATACATCAGCCAATAGGACGAAGCAGAGGCCAGACAGGTCCTAGTCAGGAACAATCAGTTATCTTTTGGTTCCTAACACAAGTGAAAACCCAATTAATGTATATGGGACACTCATTTTAATAAATAGCATAAAAATCAGACTATTCTTTGTGAAGCAAGAATATTATAGATATAACACAAAAGGCTAAAACTGAAAGGAGACAACTTGACTTCCATTCAAATAAACAAACAAACAAACAAACAAAAATCTAAGCTCCAAGATGTGTTATTAAATAGTACAAAAGTAGAAATTATAGTTTGGTAGAGAATATTCACAAATGGCCTATTTTCTAGAAGCCTGCTGTCTATAACATGTGAAGAGCCCTCTGAACTCAAAAGCTTGGGTCTGGGGAGGTGGCTCAGTGGGTAAAGGGCTTGCTCTGCAAGCATGAAGACCCGAGTTCAGATCTTAGCTCGCACATAATACGGTGTGTGGTGGCACACATCTGTAATCTCAGCCCTGGGGGTGCAAGAGTCATATGGAGTGGGATGGGGTTTGTTGGTTTGCCAGCATTGCTAAAACGGCGAGCTCCAGAGTTAAAGAAGATGAGGAAGGTGGTGCTAATATTGACCTCGGGCTTCTATATGTGCAAGCACGCATGTGTGTGTGTCTACTCGTGCACGCACAAAATACCAGTAAATGAGGGTGGATTTTATAAAGCAACATGACAAAAGATGTTTAAAAGAAGAATCCACGAACAGAATTCTCAGCTGAAAATAAAAAAGGCTCAAAGGTCACAAATGTAGAACTCCTTTCACCTCTACCCCCACCCCCACCCCCACCGCATTGTGTGTGTCCTCACAACCTCAACACTCTCTCTGTGGCTTCACTCTGCTATAGATTCTCCCCTGTAACACACAAACAGACCATGTGCAAACTAGAAAACTCCCCCCATTATCTCCAGAGACAAATCCCAGGCGTTCTTCAATCTGCACTCAGTCTCGAGGCCTCCACCTCCACCTCCTACCTGCCTCAAATTTAACTTTAATTGACCATAATATTGAACTGAGGAAAAAGACTGAATTATATATTAATGAATAGTTTTATATTCCCTTATTCTCAAGCATGTAAACAGATGCCTGGACTAATTTTTTTTTCTCTTTCTCTGACACTACCACATTAAATTAGTTAGCTTTTTATTCACCAGACTTATTATTTTTCTCTCTTACAGGTAATGATACCAGAAGAAGAGAAAGAAAAAAAAAAGATTCAACTATGCATAGCCAAGTATTCTAACCAGATGGGTTCTTTAAAATCGCAGCTACTGTTTCTGAGCGTCTGAATTTATAATGAAACAAACAAGTTCAATTCAACAGCTCTGGCCAGTTCTGACCCCAGAGCCAGAGACCAGCTTCCTGTCTCCCAAACTGTTGTGTACAGTCAATCTTATCAAATATTTGCGTAACCTTAGATCAATGAATGCAGTTTTGCTTATTGAACCAGCTATTTGTGGAAAATGATACAATATCAAGCTGAGCCTGGCCAGTGAAAGTTGAAAGTAATTATTTGTAATGATATGTAAATTATTATCAGGCAATTCAGTCAAAAGATTGAAGGCAGAGTGGCAATATTAAAAAAAGTCAGGAATTGGCTGCTTGTCATTAAAAGAAACAGTATTTAAAATCTAAGTTTAAAAAGTTGGAAAAAATGGGTAAGAGTTTCTTTTTGGGTTATTGACTTCTTTTTTAAAGATGAATTCTGAGATGAGTTATGGTATTTAATCTCTGGTGGACCATGTCTTCTGGCGGTCATTCTAAAAGTCCAGTCGTGGTCCTAGCCATGGCCTTTCTCCCAGATGTGAGCCAATGAGTCTGCAGATGTGTGTGAGACTTTGGTCTACAGAAGACTCAGGATCAAAGTCCTCAGCCCTTGGTTTTGTGGTTTTGTCCGATGATGTAAATCCTTCCTCAGCCTCCATTTTATACACGGTGAAATGGGGACAGCTAATACGTATCCGACTCCTCGCCTTTAATCCCAGCACTTGGGAGGCAGAGGCAGGCGGATTTCTGAGTTCGAGGCCAGCCTGGTCTACAAAGTGAGTTCCAGGACATCCAAGGCTACATAGAGAAACCCTGTCTCGAAAAACCAAAAAAAAAAAAAAAAAGGAAATGCTTACTATTAAAAGCAACATGACAGTGATATCCTTTGTATATTATCTGACTCAAGAAAAAAATATCTGGTGATATAAGCATTAGAGTTATTTCTATGCAGGGGGAATAAAATAATATTCATATAATTAAGAGAAAAATCTGTTTTCCTTTTTTTCTTTTGGGTATTTTGAGACAGAGTTTCTTTGTATATGCTTGGCTGTCCTGAAACTCACTATATAGATCAGGATGGCCTTGAACTCATAGAGATCTGCTTGCCTGGATGCTAGGATTGAAGGCATTCACCACCACTGGTGGCCAAGATAAACTCTTAATGGAATTCTAGGGAGTCACTGTGTAGAGAGCACTTGAATGGAAGGTTAGGTCTTGGATCCAGACTCCAGCACAAACATAATACATGCCTATACTCAAACACACATGGGTGCGTGTATGGGTGCACACACACACACACACACACACACACACACACACACACTAGCGCACTCATGCTAAAATAAATCAAGCTATGCAAAGGGATACACAGAACTGAGATAACAGGAAATAAACACAATAGTGTCATTAGTGAGTTGGGGAGGAAAGGCATGGAAGCACGCATGCATATAGTGTGTGTGTGTGTGTGTGTGTGTGTGTGTGTGTGTGTGTGTGTGTGCAAGCTAGAGGAAGACTCCAGTTATTTGTAAGTTGGGGAGGACAGGGGTGGAAGCACCCATGCATATATGTGCGGAGGCTAGCAGAGGACTCCAGTTACCTCATTCTGTCACTCACTGCCATATGCCTTATTCCTTTGTTACAATGACATTCAGACTGTAGCCCATGAATCAAGCTTCCGGGATCTTCCTGTCTTTGCCTCCCAGACTCCAGCACTGGGGTTAGAGGCCCATTTGTGTACAGTCATGCTTAACCTTTTACATGTTGAGTAGAGATTCACACTTCAGTCCTTATGCTTTCACATCAAGGGCTCTTACCCACTGATCCAACTTCCTTGCCCATAAATGCAATGGAATTCTTACTGTTCTCGTGAGACATGATTAAATTGTGCAGACATGTCCCCATTCCTTCAGAGTGATCCAGCTTACATCCATGTACACATCACCCTGTAAAACCAGCACACATCCGTGTACACTGTAAAACACATATGGAAACAGAATCTGTCCTTAATTCCAACTCTGACTTTTGGTTGCTCAGTGATAAAAACCGTACATTCATTTATTTACTTATTCATTCATTCATTTTGTATGGTGTGGCTTGCACATCCCAGAACATCTTGCTTAAGTTGGTTCTCTCCTTCTAACATCAGTCCTGGAGGAGGACCTCTTCCCTGGCTGAGTCCCTCAAGAATAAATCCTAAAGCTTATTACACCAGTATATACTCAGAGCAATCTGTGCTTCTGAATATTGCTCACTCTGTTTCCTCCGCGGGTCAGGGAAGGTCAGTCCCATCTTAGTGAGGCAGATAATCTGTTACCTGCTCTTTTCATTGCATGGCAGTGTTCTAGAGTCTCTGCAGAGAAGGCACTGGACACTGAGACATAGCTAGCCAGACCTTCAGAGAAGTGGACACTGAGACATAGCTAGCCAGACCTTCAGAGAAGTGGACACTGAGACATAGCTAGCCAGACCTTCAGAGAACTGGACACTGAGACACAGCTAGCCAGACCTTCAGAGACAAGACAAGGGCCAGCCTTCTCAGATTTCAACTGAAGCAACGAAGATTTTTTTTTCTTTCTAGGGTCCCGCTATCTCTAGAGCTGATGTTATAATTCCAAAAGGCAGCTGCAAATGGCTAATGTGCTGTATTTAGAGAATTTTCTCAGCAGTAAATCTACTAATCATGCAATTTAGCCTCTGGTGCATATTTTCCAGCCGGCAGTGAATCCAGTAGATATCTATAAGCTTCATATTCAGACTCTGTATTACAGAAGTAAGAAACTTTTTAACACCACTGTCCTAGTTTACTTTCTGCTGTTGTAATGAACACAATGACCCAACAAAACTTAGGAATAATGGGGTTTCTTTGGATTACTTGTCCCAATCACAGGCCATTGTTGAAGGAACTTAAGGCAAAAACTTGAAGCAGAGACCACAGAGGAAGTCTACTTACTAAATTGCTTCCACATTTCACATTGAGCTACCTCTCTTATACAGACAAAGCCCACCAGTCCAGGGATTTTATCACTGGCAGTGGGCTGATCCCCCCTACACTATCTAACGATCAAGACAGTGACTCAGAGACACGACCACAAGCCAATTTGATAGAGACTATACCTCAGTTGAAGTTCCTCCTTCCCTGATGACTCCAGGTTGTTGAAGACGAGAGAGACTCCCACACTAGTGTTTTAATGCTGGATAGTTACTTAGCCTTAACATTGCCAGAGTTGAGATCTATAGCCCTTCCTTATATGGGTCATACTCTTGGGGAAGATGAATCCACACACCACATACAAGGTCAAGAAGAGGTTTTCACTGTAGAGGCTGGTGAATACCCAGTGAACATGGAGGAAGGTTTGCAATAAGGAGATGTTGGAATGCCTGCCAGTGCTTATGGAGGACATCTGTAAATACTTCTGCCACCCATCAAGGGACTGATGCCAGTCTCTCAGGGCTGACCAGGCTAAGGGGTATGTGTAGGCTAGCCACTTTCTCTATGGTGTCAGAACTTGCAGTTGGACCATCTAAGCTTCACCCCTATGTCCACAGAAATCAATGCAGCCCATGCTCCTAGATCTTTATTATGTCTTCAAACAAGAATTAAGGGCACGTTAGACTGGGGTTAGTCTTAATTGGGGGTTAGGGAACACTGCTGACCTCTCTCTGCTGAATACAGCTATGGGAGATGACTCAAATCATATTTTGTGGCATGGTTTCTAACTAATTTCCCCAAGGACTTCTTGCTCTTATCACTTTAGTTTGAACACTGGAGCTACACTGAGGTTCATCTGTAGACGCTGTGAGGCTTTTGTGTTGGTTCGTTTTGGTAATTTGATATACACTGGAGTACTTGAGGAGAGGGGACCTTAGTAGAGAAGATGCCTCCATCAGATTGACCTGCGGATAAATCTGTGGGGCATTTTATTGATTGCAAAGTAATAGAGGATGGCCCAGTACATCATGGGTGGGGCCACCTCTGGACAAGTGGCCCTGGGGGCTAAAAGAAAGCTGAAGGAGCCAGCTATGGGAAGCAAGATGGTGAACATTCATACTCTGTGACCTCTGCTTCAGTTCCTGCCTCAAATCCTGGCTCTAACTTCCTTTTGTGATACATTATATTATAGTTATAGCTAATGGTGAATATAAGCCATAAGCAAAAATAAACTTTTCCCTCCAAGTTGTTTTCTGTCAGTGTTTTTATCACAACAACAGAAAATAAACTAGAATATGAGTATCTCGAGCATGTCCTGAATTCTGTTGAAATGCAGTGGGAGTATTTCATTCTGGCGGTATTAAGAAAAAGATAAATCACTCAGGATAGCAGGAAACATTTGATAAGAATGAAGCCTTTAAAGTTCCGTGAACCGTGCTGGTGTATGACAGAAAAACAAAATGGTTGGTTGAGTCCGGGGAGATGGCTCCGTGGGTAAGCACACCTGCTGTGCAAGCATTAAGGCTGAGTTTGTATCCTGAGCACCTACAGGAAAGGCCACTTGTGTAGCTGTAACCCAGCACTGTGGGTGTCGAGATGGGAGCCTCACTGAGGCCTGATGCCTGTCAATCTAGATCCAGGTTTTCAAGGTAATAAGGTGAAGAGTGCCAGCACAGCACACTTAGCATCCTAGTCTGACCTTCAGAGGCATACTGCATATGGACACTGCATGCATGTTTCCAAACACTATGCACATAAGCCACACGCATGCGGTATACACAACAGTCAGTTGTGCAGACACAATATTTACTGTTAACCTGTTATATGTGTAAAGGCATGATAACCACAGCTTGATGCTGCAGACATTATAGATTCACTTCAGCTATCCTGCACCAGAAGCTATATGGTTTAGCGGTGTGTCTGGCATCCTGTGTGACCTCCTCAGGCCATGAAGAAGGGTGTGTGATTTGAGGGTTGTTCCATTAAGCATTCCTCCTGCGGTTCATCCACCACACAGAAGCTCTTCGGCAAGTTAAAACCGTAGACGGAGAGTGAAAGTTCTTTCACGTGAGATTTACTTACTAATTTTGGAATATCACAGCGTCTGCTGCTTACTGATCACTGATAATGTGCTGAGTATGCCATACATCAATCCATATCTTCTTCCCAGCAACTGAGCGAGTATCATTTACCTAAACGCATACATTAAAGAGTTCATATCTCTGCTGCACTTTATGTTAGTCCACTCATCCATCATCTACACAGCTACACATCTTTCCATCCTCCTGAGAATTCGCCTGTCCACTACCCACGTATCTATCACAGGGATTATAAGTTTGAAAAAAAAAAAAGATGTACCCTCGATCAAAAAAATCAATAGATGCAACTTCCTAAAGAGTTATTGTGTCATTATCTTTGTTAGGGTTTTACTGCTGTGAACAGATACTGTGACCAAGGCAACTCTTAAAAGAACAACATTTAATTGGGACTGGCTTACAGGTTCAGAGGTTCAGTCCAATCATCAAGGAAGGAGCACAGCAGTGTCCAGATAAGCATGATGCTGAGAGTTCTACAACTTCACCTGGAGGCTGCTAGAAGACTGGCTTCCAGGCAGCTAGGGGGAGGGTCTTAAGGCACATGCCCACAGTGACTCACTTCCTCCAACAAGGCCACACCTCCTAATAGTGCCACTCTCTGGGTCAAGCATATTCAAAGCATCACAGGTATTATCTTTAATTCATTAAAATATTTAGGTAGAACAAGGCCAGTGTGTGTTGTCTACATATATCTGTGTGTCACATGAGTGTGGTACCTTTGGAGGCCAGAAGAGAACATCTCCTGGAACTTGGGTTACAAATGGTTGTGAGTCGCTATGTGGGTGCTGGGTATTGAACTCAGTTCCTCTGAAAGGCATCCAGTGCTCTTAACCTCTGAGCCATCTCTTCAGCATCCAACTGCCTTGTGCATTCGTCAGATTAGATAGCTGTGTTTTCTGCTAAGAGTGACATTCTCAGCCAATAACTGGCACACCTCTGAGTGCTCGGGGCCAATTCTCAAACAGGCAAGTTCTATGTATTTGCTATCTGTCCTATTGCCCCAATAAAAGACTCTGACCAAAGCAATTTTGATAAGAAATGTTGCAAGATCATTCCATCATGGTCCATCATGGTCCACCATGGAGAACACATGGCTTCAGATAGACATGGCACGGTAGGCAAAAGCTAGAGGCTAGCTGATCACAGTGCATCAGCTGTCAGGAAGCAGGGAATGAACTTAAAGTTATAAAACTTCAAAGCCTGCCCCTAATGACCTACTTCCTCCAGGGAGGCTCCACCTCCTAAAGATTCCATAATCTCCCTAAACAGCGCCACCTGCTGGAGGCCAAGTGTTCAGACACATCCACCTATGGGGCGTAATTCTTGCACAAACTACAACACTCTGATTGTTGAGGAAACATGAATCGTAATTAGATGAATGCTTAAAGAAAAATCTTTTACCTACCTCCCTTCTTTGATTCTGTTTTGACTCTTTTCTTCTTCAGGCAGAATAGCTTAGGTATTATGATTCTCAAGCTTAATTAACTTTCCTCAAATTTTCCCCACAATTAAGTAATTGGATCAGTCATGTGTTTAATGTACTCCTTAAATACAAAGTGTAATTTAAGAGAAAATTATCATTTGGGGTTAATGAAATACCCAAACCCTTTTCCCTTATACTAAATACACCAAGGCGGATCTAGCAATATTAAAGATTTTAGGCTTTTCTCATCAATTACTAATATTTTTCTTGTTGAAATTAAAATGTAGAGAGTAGCTACAAATTGGTGCCATCATAGTGGGGTATTCCTGTGACAGCCTGACCGTGTTTTGGGGAGAACTGTGGAAGGACTTTGGAACTTTGGGCCAGAAGATCCATTTGGTGTTAAGAGCTCTGTCAAATGTTATGTAGGAGCTTGGAAGATAATGTTGAGAACAGTGCAGAAGATGGAGGCCTGGCTTGTGAAATTTCAGAGGGAAGATTAAAGACTTTTTTCAGGGCCATTGCTAGTTTGATTGTTTTTGAAGATTATGTGGTTCTGGTTAGCTGGGGCTAAAGAATCAGCTGTGATTAACAAGATACCAGAACTACTAAAGCAAAAACTTTGTATTACTGGGACTATTGATACTGGTTAGCTGGAGCTAAGAAATTAGCGGTGATTAAGAAGAGATGTGCATCGTTGAGGTGACATCTTCTGGGAAGTGCTTTCTGAGAGCACAAAAAGGCTGTGTTCCAGAGATAGCCAAAGTGTACCTCATGCAGCAGCAGGACTTGGTAATGTGTAAGAGTCACCAGGGGGTACTGGTTTTGAAGGCATGAAGGGGTCATGCAGAGCAGCTGAGGCTCGGCACAGGCTCGGCATTGGTGAAGGTGCAGCCTCAGTTGCAATTGATGGCCCAGGACTGAAGGTGTCATGCAAAGGAGTTGAAGCTTGGCACCATGAAGAGAGCCTAAGAGAGGCTATTGGTGAAGCCTAGTTACAGTGGAAGACAGCAGCATTTTGGAGATGTCAGTACCATGAGATGACCACCAAGAACAGCAGCAGCAGTGGAGTACAGGCAGCTGGAGCCTTGAAGACAAGGTGTGTGCTACAAAGGGCATGGCTGGAGAAGTGACCCAAGCCCTTGGAGGAGCCCAGAAGATCATGAGTTGGATCCCAGACATTGGACAGTTGGTGTTTAATTTTTGCTTTTGATTGTGACTGTGCCCTGATATTTTTCCCTCTTGAAGGAGAAACTATTTTAGTGGAGCCCACAGTTAAGACTTTTAATTGTAAAAAGACTTTGGGTTTTAAAAGAGATGGCTATTTTACAGAGATTGAAATTTTAAGAATATGTAAAGACTGTGGGAGTTTTAAAGTTATTTAGATCTTGAAGATGAATAAGAATGTAAGGGTTGAGGCTTACTAGCGATGTGTTTGTGTGTCAAGTTGACAAGGGGTGAATTGTACTGGCTAGTTTTGTGTCAACTTGACACAGCTGGAGTTATCACAGAGAAAGGAGCTTCATTTGAGGAAATGCCTCCATGAGATCCAACTGTAAGGCATTTTCTCAATTAGGGATCAAGGGGAAAAGGCCCCTTGGGGGTGGGACCATTTCTGGGCTGGTAGTCTTGGTTCTATAAGAGAGCAGGCTGAGCAAGCCAGGGAAAGCAAGCCAGTAAAGAACATCCCTCCATGGCCTCTGCATCAGCTCCTGCTTCCTGACCTGCTTGACTTCCAGTCCTGACTTCCTTTAGTGATGAACAGCAATGTGGAAATGTAAGCTGAATAAACCCTTTCCTCACCAACTTGCTTCTTGGTCATGATGTTTGTGCAGGAATAGAAACCCTGACTAAGACAAATTGGATAAATTATAAAAAATATTCTGGCAACAGATGAGATTTTTCTCCTTCATGCAACTGGAAGAGTTAAAAGATAATTGACCAGGAAGGAGCTTTTTAAATATGAGTCAGAAACACTCAATATTTTATGTCAGTGAAATTCTTCCATCCTTAGAAAAAACATGGACCCAAATTGTAGCTCACTTATTTTCCAAGGCTTCTTTGAAAATTAATCGGCATGATTATTTCCCATGTATCTGCAGTTGGGCCTCTGTGAAGCTTTGATTTCATCATGTATATGAGAAACGCATACAATCTTATCTGTCAATTTAAAAGACAAAGTAGGATTTAAAATGGGCAATGAATCTATCAAGTAGGTGATGTTAAATTTAAATGACATGGCGAGGAGCTGGGGAGAGAGCTCCCTGGGTAAAGTGCTTGCTGCTGTAGCATGGGCAAGAAAGCGAGTCTTCAGCACTCTGTTAACACTGGGCATGGCTGGGGTTGGAGAGATGACTATGTAGTTAAGGGTGCTTGCTCTTCCAGAGGATCAGTGATTGATTCCCACCACCCACATCAAGTGGCTCACAACTGCCTGTATTTCCAGCTCCAGATGTCAATCACCTGGTCTATGTAGGCACATGTGCTCATGTACACATACTTTAAAATGATTTTTTTTAAAAAAAGGCCTTCAGGGAGACAGGTAGATCTCTGGAGCTTACTAATAAGTCATTGTAGACAACCAGTGAGTTCCAGGTTCAGTGAGAGACCCCCATCTTGCACAATAACAGAGAAAGACATCTGAGGTAGATCTATGATTCCCCCCCCCCAGAAGAACTCATGATTAAAAACACACATATGCTCACACATACACAAACAAATCTTCAGGCATATACATCACACAAGAAATAAATATAGAAAATAGAAACTAAGAAAAAAGATAGATGATAGATAGATAGATAGATAGATAGATAGATAGATAGATAGATAGATAGATAACAAATATATGATAGACACAGCTAACTTAAAGTACTTGTGGTATCCTGGAACATAATCAGTAATCCTTTGATAAGATCTCTGAGTATCTCAAGAGGTAGTTTTTCCAACATTTATGACTGCAGAATTTTCAAGGATGGAGACACCTGATTGCTCAGATAGCTTTAAGATCAGTTGTCTCCACAGAATATAACATCTCTACTCTGCAGGCCCAAGGCTTTCTGCCATGCTTAAGTTGTGAGCTGTCATAAAGAAAACTCCAGCAGGTTCCAGAATCAGAATCTGTTAACAGACACTGAAAACACTCCATGCCTTGCAAAAGTTTTTAAATGCCACCACTGCCCCTGAGGTGATTTGAGGATATTATTTTCTCTGAATACCTGTGTGTGGCTATGACATGGAGTCTCTAAGGTCCCAGGAATAACCTGTTATTTTCTATCAGGAGACAAAATGTAACATTTAGAAAAATTCAAAAGAGTCCCTGCATCTGTCTATATCTGTCCTCTGGTGGTCACCACCCTTTTATCTCGGTGAGCCATCTAGTAGGTCTTTTGACAACCTTCGGTTCAACTCTCCAATACCCTTCTGTGGAAATTCCTAGAAAGAATAGTCCAGTGACTTTTTTTTGTGCTAAGATTACTGTTTCCATAACGCTGGCCAATATCTGTTCAATACAATTAAAGTACGACATCAAAATGACATCATGAGGGAAGAGGACACAGTCATCTATTTAAACTCAGAAGAAATCTATTGTTAGGATCCGGCATCACATGTATTCAAGGAACAAGCCCAAGCATTAACCAATGAAGAATCTATGCTCTTTCTGAGTAATATTTACTTTGTGTTGAAGGGAAAGGAGAAATAGGTGGGTATCTGCTAAATAAATCTGTAAGCAATGAGCTATTGTTTGAAGAAGACACGTGGCTGAAAGGGTTAGCCAGCGTTTGCGTGGCACACTGTGATGTCTTGTTTAAGGATAAGTCACACCATGATTCATACTGTGCCCACATCTCTGTCTTGCCTGAGAGTGTTGCAGCTGTCACAGTTTCTGTTACTACAGCCTGTGATGTCCTCAGAAGAATAAACTTGCCTAATGTCGTGTTTACAGAACACACTTCCTCCGTCGTGATGTGACGCACCTGACAGTATGTGAAGAGTTTCTTATCCGTGGCTTATGTCTTCTCAGTGAGCAGAAGTGACAGGCCAAAGCAAGGCAATCATTTTCCTTATACTGGTGTCCTCTCCCATGACCCCACCTGGCATCTCACAAGGTGGCTTTATCAGCTTCAGTCCTTGAATGAGGTATCATCACTGCCAAGAAAAGACATGTAAAGAAATAGACTCTGGATATTTCAAGTCATTGACAATCTAGGATTGTTAGGACATCAATTTAAACACTGTTGCTCTGAATTCACCATCACCATCCTCACCACCACCACCACCATCACCATCACCACCATCACCAACACCAACACCATCACCACCATCACCAACACCATCCCAACTATCACCATCCCAACTATCACCATCAGCATTGTCACCACCGTTGTGCTGGTTAGTTTTATGTCAATTTGACATGGTAGAATCATTTAGGGAGAAAGACTCTCCACTGATAAAATGCATCCATAAAGATCTGCCTGTTGGCAAACCTTGAGGCATTTTCTTGATTAATGATTTACATGGGTGGGTCCAGCTTACTGGAAGCAATGTGACCTCGGTATAAGACATTCCGTTGAACAACCCAGTAAGCAGCACCCCCCCCCCATGCCTTCTGCTTCAGTCTCTACCTCTAGATTCATGCCTTGTGTTCCTACTATGACTTCCCTCGGTGGTGGACTGTTAACCTGGTAATAGAAGCTAAAATAAACCCTTTCTTTCCCAAGTTGCTACTGGTCATAGTGTTTTATCACAAGGGTGGAAACATCATCATCACTATAACCACCATCATCACCAGCAGCATTATCATCACTGTCACCATCATCTCCATCATGGTAATCATCACTTCCATTGTAATCACCATCAGCACTATCATCATTACAATCATCTTCATCATCACCACCATCATGATCATTAACACCACCATCTCTGCCGTTGCCGCTGCCGGCACCGCTGCCGCTGGCACCATCACCACTTGCTCTTCTTGAAGAAATCTATCAGGAACAATTAGATGACCATCAGCTTGATTTAAAACAATATCTGTGTCTCACAGTTTTCTCCATTATTATCACAGTAGCCTCATAACCTGAATTAAAGGGCTACCGATATGAAGCAAATGATATGCAAAGCAGTCTATTCAACTTTTGCAAATGTCTTTAAATAGTCATGGACTTAAAATCCCAGAATAGGATTTGGAAATGTACTTTAGCAGTAAAACATATGCTCAACATATGTAAGGCTCTGGTTCCACCCCAAGCATAAAAAGTAAAAGTAATTTCCACACAGCTTTTCCTTAACTAAAATGGAGTTAGGAGCATGGAACTGAGCAGTGTATGCACAATGATACATTTTGTTTTGTTAATCAGCACGTTTTCTACTTTAATGTCAACTCAAAGTGAGCCATGAGAACTGAATCCCAGGAATGGAAGTAAAAAAATAGATAACTAACTGATCCGGAAATAAATCTAGATAATAATAATAATAATGTTTGATGTCAAAATTCAAGTGATGATATAAGTTTTGGGTTAAAATTTAAAATTTTTTTTAACAATGTTCTCAGGGTATTTTTTGTAACTGTAATATTATAAACCTAGGTGAAAAAGATCTGAAGCTTGCACCCACTTAAATTTTTTTTATTAGATATTTTCTTAATTTACATTTCAAATGCTATCCCGAAAGTTCCCTATACCCTCCCCCCCGCCCTACTCCCCTACCCACTCACTTAGATTTAATATTTTTACACTTATTTGTTTTATGTGTGTGTTGGGGGCGCATTGCCACAATGTATTCGTGAGCCTCAGAAGACAAGCTGCCGGAGTTGGCTCTTTTCTTGGACCTGGGGTTGAACTCGGGTTGTCAGACTTGGGAGGAGCAGCTTGGCAGGCTGGGCATCTTTCCAGGCCACTTTCTGAGATTTAAAAAGACCTCCCATCCCAGGAAAGCTGTCCTGGGAATGAGAGGGCACCCAGGAGACTTGGCAGGTGAAAGTGGAAGCACGGGAACCCAATCTTCCATCTCATTCCTCTTCTTTCCTGTCTGTATATCTACTCCTCTCAAACTCCATTATGAGAGAGGACTTCAACTGACAGATCTGGTAACTCTGCCATTGTGTCTGCACCTTTTCTTGCCATGATTCTGAGAATCAGATGCCAAACAGTTATAGCTAAGGGTGGGCAAAGGAAGAAGAGCATCTTTCCCTTGCTCTAACTTGCTCATAGCTAATACATTACTGTTATACAGTTTTTGCAGAGACAAGAGAGCATGCTACTATTAACATTTAATCTAGTTGTGTGCCTTCATCCTTAAGAATCTCTCCCCAGCCAATGGCATGGCCGCTGGATCTCAGCCTTCTCTGCAACTGAGACATTTGGGGATGAGCTGATAGTAACTGGACTTCAGCTATGGGCCAGACACGACCGATTTCACACAATTCAAGCATCACGTGACTCTGTAGTTTGTTTTTAATATCACACATGAAAATTTTGAACCCTGGATGTTACTTAACCCCCCTAGAGTCAAACATCAAGTTGGTCACAGAGACAAAGACATGGAGGGGCTCAGAAGAGTCACACCCAGATCTGATTAGTCTATCCACCTCTGAAATGGACAGGTAGCGTTTGTTACAGTACACAGATCTCCTGATCCATGTGTCCAGACAGGAGATTTCATCACAATATAACTATTAACCACGGAAACTCTGCCTATCTCTTTCCCGATGTGACTGGGACGGGACATACATTCTGCATGCAGTCACACACACACACACACACACACACACACACACACACACACACACACTCATCAGAAGGGAACCCACAACAGACCACACTAATAATTGCACCAGTGTCCAATTTGATAAGCCAATATGTTTTTAATTGGAGTTACTAACAGGAACAGGGGTGAGGGGTGCCTTACAGGAGCAAAGATGATTCCAACGAAGCTGCCACCAGAAAGTTCACCCCAACATAAGTGATGACTCCTGAAAGCTTCGATCCTGGTGCTGTCTGCACAGCGGGCGGGCAGCTCAGGCATCTAAGACCCTCCTTTCTCTGCAGTTCACTCCTTCTTCAACTGCTGGGGAGGGGTCTTTAAGAATCCCTCAAGTTTCTCTTTTCCCAGACATGTCCCCTTTCCCTTTATCTCCTGAGGCTCATGAGCTTTTCCTCCTCAGCCCAGGAAGGCATGCTTCAGTTCAGAGGAAACAGTTATAGACCATGATAAACCATGTCAGTTTATTCTTTACTTAATGTGTATGTGTTTGTGTGCCCGAATGTATGTTTGTGCACTCCACATGTGCAGTGCCTTCAGAGGTTAGGAGAGGCACCAGATTACCAGGCACTGGAGTTACAGATGGTCGTGGGCAGCCAGTGCTCTAACCACTGAGCCACCTCTCTGGCTCAGCCTTGTTCTTTTCTATAACTGAGCATTTTATTAGTGATCTATTAAGAGCGTGTGCTCCTTGGAGCCTTTTGAGAAATAAGCAAACCTTAAATGATGGTGTCATTCATTTAATCAGTTTCTCTTTCAAAGTATTCATTTTGGGAAGTCGAGAAGCCGACTGAAGCCAGCTGTAAAAGTGGGATTGAGAAAAGGCTGAGGAGGTGATTAATCAGAATACTTCGGGACCAAGAAACACTTAGAATTTAGCCCATAGTGGGAGAGGAGAATGTACCATAGTGGGAAAGGCAGTCTTGTGTGCTGTGCAGACCCAGGTATCAACTGTAGGGTCAAAATGGAGACAACAGTGGGGTTGTTCTGTATGTGCAATGTAAATGGTTACTGATCCCAGTATCAGGAACCTTGTGACCCATAAGGTCTCAGAGCTTCACAGCTGTAAGGCAATCTTTCTGACAAAAGCAACAGTGTACCATAGGTATCCTCTTTAATTTTCTTTTTTAAATCGTATTTTATATTTATTCCATGGAAATTGCATACATGCATACAATGAACATATGCTAGCTCCCTTGAATTTCCTTTGGGAGCCATCTATCAGTTTCCTTCCTTACTTCCTGTCCTCTTTTGATACAAACCAATGCACAAAGTCCAGTGAGAGCTGACCATATGAGGTGAGGCTATCTATTGAGAAATGAACACGCTACCAGAGCCATATCTCCGAAGTAAAATCTCTCTCTCTCTCTCTCTCTCTCTCTCTCTCTCTCTCTCTTTCTCTCTCTCAGAGGCCATTAACAACAACCAGAGTAGATCCTCTGCTGGAGGGTGGAGTCTCAGGAGCCCCTCCCTCATCCATGAGGTGGTCTCTACTAGCTTGATCTCCTGTAGGCAACAGCAGCTACTGTGAGCCTCTGTGTGCAACAAACATGTCTTGTACAGAGCCCAGAATTCCACAGTCCTGCTCCTCCCCATTCAGCTCTTATGTTCCTCCTCCCTGCTCTTCCCCAATGTTCTTTGAGCCTTGGATGGGGGAAGTTTATTACCCGCTGGATACTGTGGTCGCCTATTATCAGCGCTTTGAAGAGTGCTGTATCTCTGCATTAGCCACAACCCACTGCCATAACAAAGTTCTCTTGACAAGGCCAAGAGCAGCATAAATATTTGAAAGACAACATGACAACACATCAATTTAGTGAAACAGCATCAGCATGTCCCCTCTAGTTTTTATAATGTCACCAGTCATCTGGGCTGTCCTTGTAACCGGTGTGAAGTCAAAGAACACAAAACACCAAAGACTAGAGATGGATTTGTTGCTTGAAGCAAGCAAGAAGAGCATAGATGGTTATCTGTCAAGTTATTTTCATCTTACATGGGGGGGGACACTGGGGGATTTATTTGGATAGATAATACATGTTCACATGGGTGATCTTGCCTGTGAGGCAGGCAAATTTGTGAGCCTGCTTAGATTAAGGCATACATTCCTGAGCATGATCAGTCGAACACGATTCATCACATGCTTAAAACATTGAAAGATGATAAACACCATTTGGGGCATGCTCCATTTAAAGACATAGGACATATGTTGATGGAGGAGAGGTGGCAGATATTATAGTTCTGAGCATGCTCTGTTTAGTATTATGTGAGCTGAATACTCACTGGGTTACCTAAAATAGCAACTCAGACAGACTCTGGAACCTTGGCTAGAGCCTGGTAAGTTTTCTCACAGTTTAAACTAAAATAAAAGGAGTATAAAGGTTTATGTTTATTGTTTTTATTATTTCAATGATGTCTGGGCATTTGTCGGTATATGTGTGTCCTAGGAAACTAGAGGTGTTAGATACCGGATTCTGGAGCTACAACCTATGTGAGCTATGTGGATACTGAGAGCAGAGAACACAGGTCCCCTGTGCGAGCTGCAGTATCCTTAACCCTGATCTCTCCAGCTGGTTAACACTCTCTTAAAGGGATATCACTCTTCACCACCTGGAAGGGCAGGAGTCTGTCCCTAAGCTTCATGGAGCATATAAAAGGAGATCCTTCATTTCATCCTTGCCTTTAAGGCCCAGAGAAGAACTGTGGGCTCAGGAGACTCTCTGTTAGGGACAGACCCTGAAACTGCTGTCAAGTCCTCTGTAGCCATTTCTTCACTCAGCTACTTATTAAGCAACATTATGCACTTTGAATCTTGCAATATTTCAAAGAAGGAAGTCAGGCTATTTCCTTTAGTGATTTTGCATTTAGCAAAGTGCTTTGTTTTGTTTTATTTATTTTTTGTTGTGAACTAGTAGATTTTATTCCTTTTTTATTGTTCTTGTTGTTGTGTTTCTGCTTTTACTTTTGAAAGACAGAGTTTTCACATAATATATTCTAATGATGGCTGCCTTACATCTAGCTCCTGTCAGAGCTTTCCCATCTCCCTAACCTCCAAACCCACGCCCTCTCATTGAAAAAGAGGCATTTTTTTAAAAAAGAAAGGAAAATGTAATAATACAAAAGAGTCAAAGAAACAGCACAAGGATACAGAGAGACACACATTAGCATGCAGAAATCCCCTAAAAATCCAAAATCAGAAGGCATAATGTATAAGCAAAAGGCCTGGAGAGGGGAAAAAAAAACCCAACAGACAAAGCATTATGAGACCGAAAAATAAAACCTCCAAAAATACCATTGAGTTTATTTTGTTTTTATTTGACTTCCTACTATGTTTCAATTGCCAGAAGCACTTATAAAAATGGGGAAAGACCAATTTTATCTAGACAGCTGCAGTAGAAGAGATGGATTTGTAGTATAAACTAGGTTCAATTCCATGGAATCCAAGGCAGGAGGCCTTCACACACTGGGGTGTACAAAACAAAAATAGGAAGCACGTGGAGGAGCGGGTACTCGGTGTAATTAGGGCACCTGCATTTGCTAATTGGATCTTATTTAAAGCAGGCCTCCTCTTGCTGCAGAGACTGGGAGGGGGCAGCAGTCTTGATGGTTTGCTGTAAAGGGAAACTTCCAAGTCCTCTGTAAAGACATTGCCAGGCTGTGGATCTAGGGGGAGCCTGGGCCCTTCTCACTGTAGAAGAGGCAGAGAAGAAATGGATCATTTCAAGCTTTCTAGATAAATGCTCAAGGAGAAGGGGCAGCAGAGGTTTACAGCCAAAGTTGGCTGAGAGAAACAAAACAAGCAAACAAACAAAAACATAAGAGTGAGACTTTATCTTTGAGAAACCTAAGGGCTTGGAGAGACCTGAGCAGGTGGGAGCTTTGTAGAATTTATTTGTGTCAAGGGAGGGAATGGACAAACCGTTTGTGGTTTCAGAAAAAAAAAAAAAGGTCTGTAATTCTCATAGGTCTTGTGAAGAATTTCAGAGAAGTCTGGCTGGATTTAGACAAGGAGGAAACTCTATCAGAAGTAATATATATATATAAAAAAAAACACTGAAAGAAACTGAAAACCATGAGTTAGAGGGGCTTTATAGACAGTGATGTAGTTTAAGATGTTTAATAGTTTTTATCATCTATACATTTATCTCTTTCAGATTCACCTCTGTGTGTGAGAGAGACAGAGACATAGAGACAGAAACAAAGACAGAGACAAACTGAGACAGGGACAGACAAAGGCAGAAGGGAAAGACAGAGAAAGAAAGGCAGAGGCAGATAGACAGAGATAGACAGACATATACACATAGTGGAGAGAGACAGACAGAGACAAAGAGACATGCATACACACAGAGAACATATTTAACTGTAGCAAGTCAATTGTCTTTTTATTTAGTAATGTTTACCTCCAAATTTGAACAGGGAACTAGAGAAGAAAATCTAGTTTGCTTGCTCTACAATTTTGGTCCACAAGGACACTCAGCCTCTAAGCATCTCATCATACTGCATATGATTGCAACATTGGAAGATTAGCAGCCTTTTATGCTCAATCTCTTAAACATAAGCCAACAACTTCTGGCTTCCACCAAAGGAGCAGCCATCTGTTCTGATGCTTATGGGATCCTCTGAGAAGGATTTACCCGGAGCCAATGTACTGTGTTTCTCAGTGGCATCTCCCTAATCAATGGATGCTATCCTGGAAGAATTTACCTCCCATTGTCAGGTACCAGTTTGGGTGGACAGTCACTGCTTCAGGCTGAGTTTGGAGAAATAAATTTGTGAAGCAAGACCTGGAATGATGAGCTGCCAACAGGTTATGGGGTAGCCACCATCCTATGCTAAGGGCTTTACAAGAACTGCATATAGCATTTTGGCGGAATCTGAAACTATTATCTAAATGGGGTCACAGAATGGTTCCTTGAAGGGCAACTGACAGAAGCACAATTGATAATGGGAAGCTGTAGGACACAGGGATGCTGGAAGGTATGACATTCACAATAACAAAGGTAGCAGTCTTGCCCAAGATTCCCAGAAAATGTATGGGGAGGCTCTACCCAAACTTGTACACATTTAGGCCTTACTCCTGGGTCCCTGCCATTTCAACACTAAATATCTATATATGAAAATAATATTGTCACCATGTCGGCAACTTTCATGGCAAATCAAATTATGTTAATATTCTCTCTCTCTCTCTCTCTCTCTCTCTCTCTCTCTCTCTCTCTCTCTCTCTCCCTGTATGTGTGTGTGTGTATAGTGTATGTGTTTGTACACATAAGTGTACACACAAAAGTGTGCTTGTGGGGGCCAGAAGAGGACATCAGGTATCCCCCCTCTCTCTCCACCTTATATCCCAAAGCAGGGTCTCTCAATGAACCTTGAGCCAGGGTGGCAGCCAGGAAAGCCTAGTGCTATTCCTGTCTCCACCCCTCCTGACTCCACCCCCTCCTGACTCCATCCCCTCCTGTCTCCACCCCTCCTGACTCGATCCCCTCTGGACTCCACCCCCTCCTGACTCCATCCCCTCCTGTCTCCACCCCTCCTGTCTCCACCCCTCCTGACTCCACCCCCTCCTGACTTCACCCCTCACAGCCACACTATGCTTGCCTCTTATGATTTGAACTCAGGTCTTCACGCACGCCCAATGAGAGTTCTTAACACACTGAGCCATCCCCCAGCCCCAACTCTGTTGAAATCCCTGCTTCCCATCTGGCAAGAGACTAAGCAGACCCAGAGTGGGGGATCCTGACCCTTGCCATTGTCTTTCTCTCTAGCCTCAGGGGGAGTCTTCATGCCTCTTCAGTATACACCTAAATGTGTCTCATATACATCTTTGGGTTTCCTGAAATAGCAACACTCCCAATGCCTGTGGTTGCACCTGATGATTCTGTAATCCACTGAGAAGGTCTGGCTATATTTGATCTGCATACCAATGTAATAAACACAACCCAGAGCCAAAGAAAAGAACAGAAATTTAATTTCCCTTGGTCTGTCTAGACGTTTTCTACTATAAGGTAAAACTCCTGGGTATGAAGAATGCATGTCAGGGCTAGAGAAATGGCCAGTGGTTAAGAACCCTGGATGCTCTTGAGGAGGACCTAGGTGATGTTCTCACTTGGTGGGTCAAAATTATCAATAATTCCAGTTCCAGCAGATCCATGCCCTTGAAAGGTGTCTATGGGCACTGTACCTATGTGGTACACACATATGCATGTAAGCTAAGAAATAAAAACAGATACATTTTGAAGAGGGCACATGTTTCTCATAGAGTGGAAACTAGAAAGCCTACATTAGGCTAAGGCAGCTTGCTGATAAAGGGGGCTTCTCTAATCAACAGCATCCTGAACTCAGCCATCACCTCCCTTCTTGTGCAATAAAGTAACAGTTAATTCTAGCTGTCATCATCTCATCTGATGTGATATCCATGACTTCATGGTTCATTCCTACCCTGATTTGCTGTCATATATTCTTTCAAAATATGAGAAATCCCAGGAAGCACGTGTGATTGGCTGATTAGAATGGCTGTGATGAGAGAGGTTGGAATGTTACAAGTCCAGAGTCTAATTGTAATTTCTCTTGGGTTAGCTTTATAAATATAAATATCCATCCCTTCCAACCTCTGTATTTGACCTAATACCCTGTGCTTCGTGGATAAAAACCTTTTGGACTGCAATGACTTATCAGGTCCCTACCTTTTACCAATCCCAATATTAAGAAAATCGTTGGATAACATCTGAGGCCTATAGATGCGATTTCTCCTCTTGGCTGTAACAGCCTCTCTCCAATGTTCCCACATAGTGTTTGTAAAGTGCCTTTATCACTTTATTTATTTTTATTTCATTTACCTTATCACGTTATTGTGTTTCTATAATTCTGCTTCCTCATTGGAACACGGACATTAGGGTAACCTAAAATCTGTGTTCTTAGGCCATTTTCACTCAAAATTAGCTCCAGTATAAACAATCTCTTATCCCTTTTAAGGTGAGAACTGTGGTTTGGCATCAACAAAAGGATTGGCACCCACATACCCTTTCTTTTAACTGTAATAATCACAAACTTTTGCAGAGGTTGTAACTTCTGCAAACGTTTCTCTAGCTACATGCGAACAAGGAAATCTCGGTTGGTCTACTGATAATCATCACAGACTGTGTTATTTATGTTTTCCATGAACAATTTAGTAGAAGGAAACATGAAACAAGTGCCTGTTTGTAAAGCAGTGGGAAAGTTAACCCAGGCTTCTTATAAAATATAGAGTCTATATGTCTTAAAATTTTTTTGCTAAATGCTATTATGGCTACAATGAATATAGTGCCAGTGGCAAAAGCACTGTGACATTGTATAATTAGAAATATATCGCCTGAGCAGAACTTCTAAGTGGCTTTTACTCAGTGAAACAAACTTTTCAAGATTCTACTGAATGCCTACTATGTGTTGGGTCCTGTACCAAATCAGTGATGAGCAGCGTAGGAAGAAAAGAATCCTTGGTTTTAAAAATCTATTACAGTTTTTGTTTGTGTGACTCTGTGTGCATGTGCATGTGACTGCAGTGCCTATGGAGGCCAGAGGAGGGCACCAGATCCTTTGGAGCCAGAGGTATAGGCATGTGTGAGTTACTTGATATGGGTGTTGTAAACCAAGCACACACAATTCAGTTCTCTGCAAGAGCTGAAGCAAGTCCCAATCTTGTGCACACTGATAGGTAAGTACTGGTGTCAACTGAATGCTGGGGATATTTGTTACATAGCACTGCCATGATGGCTCACACGAACTATTTCTTGAATTTCAATAGACCATGAAGAGTTGGTCAGTGTCAAAAAGATTCATTGAAAGCTGTCCAATCCATGGCCTGTTTTCTGACCCATTTTATTATCTCCTCTTCTTTCTGTTTTTTTTTTCCTCCTGACCATGACCATGCTGAACTGTCTATCCACTCCTTAGCCAACACGAGAACATGGACACAATATGCATTGGTTAGCTTCTCTGCATTGCTTTGTGAAGATACCATATAGAAACCACGTGGCAGAGAAAATGTTGATTTGGGCTCATGGTTTCAGAGAGATTTCATCCCTTCATCACCAGGGAGGCTCATGGATCTGTTCCCTCATTGGTGGCTGGACTAGGGAGTTGTAACTTGTTCACACGGTGGCTGACTGGGAAGCAGAAAAAGCAGGTCAAGCCCTATTGGATAGAACGAATTACTTCTACCGATCCCATTTGACCCTCCAAAGACGCCACAGCCTTCGAGCAGCTTCACGGGCAGCACGAGTGAGTGGGGATGCTTCAGACTCAACCCACAACAGCCATTCAGATAACCAATCGCTCAGGAAGGATTAAAAAAATGCATAACACGCTGTAAAGGCCACTTCTGGCATTCATAAAAGTACGTGTGAAGTAATACTTTCATCCACATGATGGGAACTACACTTAGCTGAAGAAATCCCTGCAACTCTCCCATGCACAGTGCATTCCGTGCAAGTAGCCGTTGTCTTGAGTAAAACAGCCCATCGGACAGCTTCCCGCATTGTGAATAACAGTGTGCGCACTCAAGACCCAAATGAAATTGTTTGTTCGGTATCCCAGGCCTGCTTTGCTCCGTTGCTCTGAATTCACTGTGGAATCAATCAAAATGCCTAAACTCTAAATGATGCCGCCGCCGCTCTCTTCCGTGGCACTTCTAAAGGAATACTCTGGCGTTCGGAAGACTAAAAGACAACTGTTCATGTGTGGTGCTAGCATCCGTTGGAATTCACCAATATTGCTATCTGCCCAGGCGAGCAAGTGCAACTAGAGACATTAATTAAAGTCAGATTTCTCCCTGCTCTTGTGCTTGGGTTGTGTTGTAATTATCTTTTCTGAAGGATCTATATCAGAAGAGACCCACTCTCCCTTGATTAGTAACAATGAATGGCCCTCCAGACACACTGCATCTGCCGACTACTGTCTCAGGTCTGCTGTGAGTTTACTTCTGATCGCAGTGTATTCTTAAGAACCAATATGAAGCTGGGACATACTCCAATACCCTCATCTTAGAAAATCCAAGGATGAGATGGAGATAGAGCTTCACGGTCTCTCCTGTTTCGTGCTAGAAGACAGAAGTGAGCAACTTGGAGAGACCTAACGGCGCTGCACTCCCAACAGGTGCTTTGGAGACCCCGTAGTGGGAGGGATCAGGTGAAAGTCCCATGAGAAGGCAAAGGAAACTGAACCATCTCCTTAGATGAGAGGTCATTTTTAGAAAATGAGACTAGGAACTTGAGTTTTACGCAGATCACCAGAGAAGAGTAAAGCATCCGTTTATAGGTTTTTATTTAATGATTACTTTTTCACATGGCTGTGACAAAATACCTGTCAAAAGTAACTTTGGGAAGGGAAGGGCTTCTTGTGCCTTATGGTTGACTGACAGCACAGTCCACCATGATGGAGAAGATATGGCAGCAGGAGCATGAGGCAGTTGGTCACATGGTATCTGCACCAGGAAGCAGAGAGGGATGGATGCTGTTGCTCTGCATACATTCTCTTTCTTATTAATTCTAGAATCCAAGCACATGGGAAGGTGACAGTCACAACCAGGGAAGGTCTTCTCTTCCCAGTTTAACCCAGAGGTTCATCTCCTCAGTGACTCTCCAATCTGATCAAGATGACAATCAAGATTAATCATCCAAGATTATACAGTGTTGTTGAAAATATTGAATCTCAATCCAGGGTTTCTACCCTGCCTTTGACCATTTAGTTCCCAGACAAACACACACACATTTTTTATATTTATAATAAGCCTGATTAGCACAAGAGCTGGGCAGATATCTATCCTCTATGTTATTATGTCTATTGCCCAACCAACAATCCCGTTATATAATTTTATAATCCTGTTATATAATGCTACATCTGGGCTGCTCTTAACTCCAATTAGCCAACCCACGTGGCCATGTTTTCATGACTCTCCTAACCCATGGTAGCTTCCTCCTCTCCCACCTTATTCTCCCCTTCATGGTATCCTCCAACCCCCAAGCCCAGGAACCCAAGCCCCACCTATCTCAATTCTGTCCAGGCTATAGGCATCTTTACTCACCAATCAAAAATAAGTTGTGGATGAGATCACTTGGGTCTATGTGTAGACTCTCTCATCTCTAGGGCAACCAAGTCTTAGGTTATAATGCCAACCTGCACTTAGCCTTATAATACATAGCAACAGACCAAACCTCAACAAGTCAGGGCTGGAGAGAGGGCACAGCAGTTCAGTTCCCAGTACCTCCATCACATGGTACAAATCTGCCTGTAACCCCAGCCAGGGAATCTGATGCTTCTTCTGAACTCTGTATGCACATACGTACACTTGTCACACAGAGTGACACACACATGCATATAATTTTTTTAATAAATTAAAAGATCATATAAAAAATCTCAAAATAGGCTGCATTTTATCTAATTAACATCCTAACAATTCTTTTCTCCTGCCTCTCCCTATCCTTCTATCCTCTTCTTTATGTCTTATTTCTTAAGTAATACTTTCTTCGTAAGTATTAATCCTGCCTGCTGCATTTCAACCTCTCAGCTGAGCTCTTTGAAGAGAGTCTCTAGTCTGTCTTGCCCCTCATCACAGAAAATTGATGAGGCTAGCGCGCATCTTTCTGATAATAACCCTCTTCAGCTTTCCCCTTCATCCACAGTGACAGATGTTTATTTGAGAATGATTTGCTAACCCAGCTCTTGAGAACTAGCCCGTATCTAGTGTCCTTTCTCACCCTGCACTTGCCTGTGACATAGTCACTCACACACTCTGGCCTCCCTAACTTCGAGTGTGCATGCTTTTGTCAATAAAATCAGAATCTCTGCACTTAGGGTCACTTCCAGGGAAAACCTTTAAGTGATAAATTAATTATTTCTTCATCTCCTCTTCTATCTGGACACTTCTTACATAATCCAGCCAGTGGCCAGTCAGTGACCCTCAGTGCCAGAGAAGAACTTCTGACAAATGTCTTAGGGTTTTTCTCTGCTGTAATCAAGTTCCTGAGAAAACTGATGTACAAGTGGAAGGGCTTCTCAGAGCTCACTGTTTTACCCCATCCTCCAGACTTGGAAAGGCTCATACCATGGTGACCAGGAGTCTGGGTAAAGGACTTTATCCTGGCAAGAGAGATTTCCCAAGGGTCCTGCCTAGAGACCCTGCTTCCTCCAGCTTGGCCCCACATCTAAGACTGTTATCATTCTGCTGTTGTTATATTTAATTTTCTAGTAAGCCTATATAAAAGACACACAATCCAGATACTTTATTTATAAGCCAAACGCCTCGATTGGGCAGATCTAGGGCTATTTCATTTATTCTCCAACTATAAAGCCCCTTATTACTTGTAATTCCTGGCCATGTGGTTCTGATCTATGGTGGCTTCCTCCTCTATTTCCATCCTCCTCTCTCCCCCCACCTGTAACCTCCTCTCAAACTTCCAGTCCTCCCTTACTTCCTCCACTGCCCAATCACAGGCTTTAGCCTTTTATTGACCAATTAAATCAATAATTGGGGAGAAAGTTTACTTGGCATCACTTGGTCATGTGAGCACCTGCTCTTCAGGGGCAACCGTATCATGAGGAACCAATTTTAACTATAAGATATAAGCAGCATCAGACTGATCCACTATAACTTATAAATCTATCAAAGGATTTGCCTGTTTGCTAGGTTAATTGCTAGCATTAACTCCCTGGAATCGCCCTCCCTCATACCCCTGGTAGCACGGGTCACTAAGCGTCTGGTGGTTTCCCAGTCCAGTCAAGATGACAAGGTTAAAAAAATGATAGCATAAATCTGTTGTACTGTAAACCACAGAGATACTGGAAAGTATTTGCACACAACATAGCCAGTTATATCCTTACTTTCAAGAGTGGAAAAACAGACAAAAGAATAGAGAAGCATAATACGCAATCACCTCATCTTAACTAATTCTGAGGCCTTTATCTCTTACCATCTGTACATTCATTATGAAATGTATGCATATACACATACTATATACACATACATATGCACACACATACTGCAATATACACATACACGTGTATATATTTGTATATCCATTTCATAACGAGTGTATAAATATAGGATACGTAAATGCTATTGCAGTATAGCTTTTTACTCCAGATATAATGGCCACACTGTCACATCATGGAGCAGTGATACAAATGACCCTGTAGACATAGCAATGAAATAAGCAACATAGTAGGTAAAGGCAGGTCCATGGTAGTGATAACAGAGCTGTCAACACTCCCTCATGGAAGGAGCAAGGTGTAGCATCAGACTCTCATCTGGATTTCATTCACCACTCTCCCAGCTACATGTGACCTTGGGAGCTGATAGAGTACATAGAGGGTACAAAGACCTGATTAGCTTTAAGTAGACAATCTACAGTTATCTGAGAAGAGCTACCCTCATCTGGTTGGTGTGGAGCTGCCTGTCTGTTGGGAATGGGATTGTCAGTGTAGGAAGAACTGGTTTCCTGTGGGCAGCACCATCATCTTAGGCAGATGGTTCTGGATTATATGAATGAGCTACCTTAGTATAAATTGGCCTGTGAGCCAGCTGGCACGCATCCCCCTCCATTGTTCCTCTTTTACCTCTCTGGGTGTGAAGTAAGTTCCCTGCTATGGAGTAACCAGCAGGTCTGACTTGAAGTTCCTGCTCCATTTCATACCCTGACTTACCAACACGGTGGATGATAACCTCTATGTTGGAGTAAACACTTCTTCCTTCAAGTTGCTTTTTGGTCAGGGTATTCTATCCTAAAAACTGAAGCTGAGTTACAGCAAAGGCTAACCCAAGGTAGGACCCCACAATGAAGCTTCTACAACCTCTATCCATGATGGCTGGAACTTAGTACAGATGCAGCTCTTTCAATGTCCATGTTCCTGTGAGTATCTTCTGACCTCCATACCTGTAAATGAAGCCCAGTGAGCTCACTGGTTCACCAAGTTGGATTTGGGCCTACCACCTGCTAGTAGTGTCTTTTTTTTTTCCCTTGTTCCGGTCAACCCCGCTTGCTCTGCTCGACCCTGCTCGCTCCGGCCAGCCCCACTTGCTCCCGGCCGCCCCCGTACAGCCCCCGCTTGTTCCAGCCAGCCCCGCTCGCTCCGATCGGCTCCGCTTGCTCCGGTTTGGCCCCGCTCGTTCCGGCCATCCCCGTTCGGCCCCACTCGCTCCGGCCCTGCTAGCTCCGGTGTCCCCGCTTGCTCCAGCCGTCCCCGTTCGGCCCTGCTCGCTCCGGACAGCCCCGCTTGCTCCGGTTGGTCTCTCCAGTCCAAGGATTCATTTCTTATTATTCTTCATAAGTACGCTGTAGCTGACTTCAGACGCACCAGAGGAGGGCGTCAGATCTTGTTACGGGTGGTTGTAAGCCACCATGTGGTTGCTGGGATTTGAACTCATCACCTTTGGAAGAGCAGTCGGGTGCTCTAACCCGCTGAGCCATCTCCTGCTCTAGCTGTTTTCTCCTGGTATCTCCCAGCCTCTCTCTCTGTAGCTAATCCCCAGTTCCTTTGTTTTTCCCTTACTCCCCTGGCTAGGAGGAAGTCCTGCCCTATTCTCTCCCCTGTTTAGTCACTGGCTGATCAGCCTTTATTGACAAATCTTGGTCATCAATGATTCCTCATCAGGGTGAATGGATGTCCACTTACATCTTCCCAGAAGAGGAATATAATTGATGCTGACATAGAAAGATCAGTGAAGTCGTATGTGTCTGACTGGGCCACAGGGGGATGGGTGAATGGGCACTAAGATACTCTTCACAACAGAAATATGTGCTGTGCTCAATTGGAATCCCCCTGTCCTATTTTATTTTGCTTTCTTTCTTGTTGTTCTAGAAAGCACCATAGCCAAAAGCTACCTGGGAGAGAAAAAGTTTATTTTATCTTGTAAAAGTCCTTCATTGAGGGAAGCCAAGGCAGGAACTCAAGACAGGATCCTCGAGGCAGGAACTTAGGCAGAGACTAATAAAAAAAAATACTGCTCGTACTCTATGGCTTGCTCATATACCTTTCTTATACAACTCAGGCCCTCTTGCCTCAGAATGGGGCCAGGAAGTCTGGGCCTTCCTACATCAATTAGCAATTAGGAGAAAGTTTCATCGATGCCACAGGCCAATCTGTTCTGGGCAATGCTTCAATGGAGTCACCCTCTTCCCAGGTGACTCTAGATTTGTGTCAAGTCAAGAGGAGAAGCTGAGTAGGCCAGGTCCCACTCACAGTCCCCCATACCTGTCAGCATTTAATAAATTCACAATAAATTCATTTCCAGAGATGAGCACCAGAGTCCCAGGTGCAGAGAACTTCTTAGGCATGCATGACAGTGAGCTTGGTACATGTAACAGAAACCTCCCGTATCTTTCCCTCCTGACCCACAGCTTGGTGGTCCTGGAAAACTTGTCTTTGATGAATATTTATGAACTCTGCCACTCTAATTAAAATATAAAAGCCCCAAGCCAAATTAATTAGACTAAGAAAACATACATCCCAACAACTGCCTTTGCCCTCTAGAAGAGAAAATAAACAGTGGAGGTTGCTTTAATTTAGTCACAGAGAATTTTATTGAGGATTTAAACAAGGAATATAATCTAAAAGCACTTCTAAACATAAAGTTTTGGAAACAGAATTCCAAAGTCATTGTGGAAGGCTGTCAGTGACCTTTCTCATAGGTACCCTCTAAAAAGACTTTTCTATCCTCAAATGTCACCTTGTTGGCACACAAGTCCCAGGAAACTTATGGGATGCCCAGAGGGTCTCATCCATTGATTCCAATTGGAGATATTAAGATTCAACAGGCACTAACCAAGGAGGTCCAGGTTCTTGTGTTCAGAAGAAAGAAGTAAATGGAGTCACACAGATAGCATAAAACAAAGCAAAATAATTTATTGAGAAAGGTCATATGTTCAGAGAAAGAATCTCAAACCATCCAAAAAGTAGGGGTATGGGGGGAGGTAGGTTATACAACTCAGGCTTTGTGGTTATTTGAATAGCACAAGCTTCTTCTTGCATGTGCTCTATCTGATAGATAGATAGATAGATAGATAGATAGATAGATAGATATTACAGAATACAATTTCATTTTTCATATGTCTCACAGCATCTTAAATGTCCACCTAGGACATGGTTTCAGCAGTATAATGAGCCACAGTGTGGAGGTTGGATTTGTCAGCCTAACACAAACTTAGACACATCTGGGAAGGGAAGCTCTGCCTCTAGCAGACTGCCTTGTAGATCAGTCTGTGGGGCATTTTCTTGATTAATGATTGATGTGGGAGGCTCAGGTCACTGTGGGTGGTGCAACCCTTGGGAAGGTGGTCCTGAGTGCTATAGGAAAGCAAGCTGAACAAGCCATGAAGAACAAGCCAGTAAATAGTACCTGTCCACGGCTTCAGAAGCAAGCCAGTAAGCAGCATTCCTCCATGGCCTCTCCTTCAGTCCTTGCCCTGGCTTCCCTCAGTGATAGCACATGACCTGAGGGTGTAAGATGAAATAAACCCTTTCCTTTTGGAGTTGCTTTTGATCATGTTGTTTCTCCCAACACAGAAAACAAACTAAAATACTTAGCTGACTACTATATAGGGACCACCTTTGGACTTATGATGAATCTTCAGGCCCCATCATTCACTCTGGCTTTAGTGTGTGGTATGAGGGAGGTCTTGCTTGGCTTTCCTCTTTGCCAATTTATTTATCATATGCCTTGGCCAGGGGCCTTCCATGCTGTACTCTAAACTGTATCTGCCTCAAATCCACACTATTGAACTGTCTTAAACTCAACCTTGACCACAGCGTCTACCACAAAGAGCCTCTCTCACTTACTCCACATCGATTATGTTAAGTGAGCGAAACCAGAGGAAAATAAGACAAACACTTATGAGTAAAATCTAAATAAATAAATACATATCCATATACACATACACATTTAGGCCCAGCACTGTCAAGGTGTGGAGAGATTATATATCCTCACAATCAGTTACTCTGCTTTATTTGAGAATAGGGATAATTCTGGCCTTAATTCCTTGAACATCTGTTGCTGGAATTTCCAACCCCAATAAGCCCATATAAAAAAACATGCAATCCAGTTATAATAATTATAAGCTATATGATTAGCTTGGGTAGATAACACTATTATAACTTATTCCTCAGCTATAAGACCCCTTGTTACTTGCAGTTTCTCCTGGCCACGTGGTTCTGGTCCATCGAGGCTTCTCTGACCATCTACCTTTCATTTGTTGTCCATAACCAAAATCTTAGCTCTAGCTGACATTTTTCCACATTCTGAAAAGTCTGTATGGGAGTTGGTAAAACAAGCATGCTGAGCTGTTTCTGCAAACACTAGAGTCATCTGGGGAAAGAGGGAATGTTAACTGAAGAATTGTTTCTGGCAGATTTATGATTACAGTGGGAGGGCCCAAACCTCTGTGGGTGGTGCCACCCCAGGGCAGGTGGTCCTGGGTTTTGTATAAGAAATCAGAGTGAGCAAGCCATGGTGAGCAAGCCAGTAGGCAGCACTCCTCCATGGCATCAGGTTCGTCCCCTGGCTTCTCTCAATGATGACTGTTGGCTGTAACCTGAAATAAACCCTTTCTTCCCCCAAATCGCTTTTGGTCATTTGTTTTTCAGCAACAGACAGCAATCCAGAACAGCTGGGGACTATCATTTTTCTCAAACTTCAGCACTGTCTATTGTACACCCAAGTTTTGTGCCTTCCTCTCTGTACCACTTTAAGCCAGCTTTACGAGTTTTCAATATTTGTAAAACCTCTATCCTATTCACCACATAATTTTTAAATGGATCCACATGAGTTGATTTATTTTCAGTATACCTTATATTATCTTATGAATAGAAAATTGCTATTACTTGTCATAAACAAGAGAGAAGAGGAGCGTCGATCCAGGGAAAACATGCCCGATGTTATTAAATCTCATCCCAGCAATTGTTCCATAGTGAAGACTCTTGAAATGAAGCTGGCTTTCCTCTTAATGAAAGGGGGATTAAAAAGCACTCAAGTGATGTTTTAAAAATCCCCCAAATGTCAAACTAATTGTTCCACCAAGATGCACTAAAAATGGGGTGAGAGTCATTCTGTAGTTCAATGTTATTCAATGACACAACCAGCAGCTCATGATTTGCCTGAAATAAATCCAATGATCACAGCCAATTCTTGCAGGATATTGAATTAGGTTACCTTCACCTTAAATACTGAAAATCCCAGTCGTGTGATGGAATACTTTCATCAAAGAACCACTCTCAGCTTGCTGTGTGGCAAGCATGTGCTAACTGTTCTGACAGAAATCAGAGGTCGTTTCTGTGCTGTACAAGGGAGTCAGAGGAGCATGTCCTTTGTCCAAATTCTATAGCTGGGAATGCTGATGGATTTTCTTTGTTCATATATTTAGTGGGGGTGGGGGTGGGGGGTTTCTGAACATTGGGACTTCCTTTTATTCATTGGTAAGGCCAAGCCTAAGGTACTGGTATGACTGCCATGCTTCCCATGGCAGTTTTGAACACTCCAAATGTGCTTCAGATGAGCAAAATCTCCCTACTTCCATCACAATACTTACATGTTTACTACTCTAACACACTGGATGTTGGCTTTTCCTAAGGTTTCCCTTAACAAAAACTATTTCAAAGCCTTTAATCCTTTGTCTATCTGCTTTAGATATTGTGTAACAATTTCTGTGGAGATTGAAACATTCCACCCTACAAGAAGCTTCTTGAGCCAGAAGATAAGGAACTCAAAATATCTTCAGGAAGTCCCTGAAACTGACCAGATTCACTAGGCTCCTCCTTCTCAAAGGTATACAATAAAGACTGGGAGAGTTAATCTCAGACAAGCCAGGCTTCAAGGAGGACTCCAAGATCAGGTGAAGTGTCTGGAAGAAGCCAAAATAACCTAGCTGCCTGGTAGAGATTTAGACCAACTGATTTAGTTGGAAAGGACACTCTCCAACCTGTTGAGCTGCCTACAGTTTGTGCAGTGTGCTCCAGGTCTTCAGCTCTGGTGAGCTGTCACCCATACTGGAATAGGCTTTGATGATGTGGTTATCTTTGGGTCACGTCTGCTTCTGTAAGTAACTTGCTCACCTATATTGCTATAAGCCCAATAAAACTCATTAGTTCACCAAATTGGACTTGGGTTGTATCCATACATCAGGCTGTCTTGGACTTTCTATCTGTGGTGAGTAGATATGTGTGTGTTGCAGGGGCAGGGGGTGGGGAAGAGTGTTTCGCATCTCCTGAGGAAGGTTTTGTAACAAAACAGTTATGAGGATCTGAGTTTGTTTTTTTTTTTTTAATCTCCAGTGCCCATACAGGAAAGCCGTTGTCAGTATTAAATGCCGGTGCCTGAGGAGGCAGAGACAGTAGAATCCCTGCAGCTATTGTCCCTCCAGTTTAGTCAAATTAGTGAACCTTGGCTCAGAAAATGGGTTAAATAGAGTTTAAGGTTAAATAGAGTTAAATAGAGTTTAAGTCAAAGGTCAACCTTTGACTTCAATGTGCCCAAACATACGTACATATCTGTATGCACAAGAACATACACATATACCTATAAGATAAAAAAATAAGTAATGAAAAACTCTCTTTTAAAAGTTCACTCATGGCATTCTTGGTCTCAGTAGCAAGCAGATTCATAGATGGCATTTCCGAGGGGTGGTTATGCCATGAAGACTTCACCTTCATAAATCATGATGTGAATCGATGGATCCGTAATAATATAATTTGTAACATTATTGGGAAGTGGTAGAAAGGACAGTGAATGGGGCCTTGGGAACATGGTGGCAGACCTGTGAAGCATATATTTTGTCCCATGTCTCTTCCCTCCTGCCAGATTCTCGCTCTGCTTCTAGACTATATTGAGATGAACAGCTTCTACCCCAAGACCCACTACGGGGATATCCTACTTCTTCTTGTTCCCCGATTTATCTGACCTTGGAATGAAGCTTCTGAACGCATGAGCCAATATGAATCTTTCCACTATTTGAATTGCTTCTCTCAGACCTTTATCACAGAGGCAAACACCAGAATACTACAAAGATCAAGACCCTAGCAGGAACATATCTTATTCCTGATAATCAACCTGACTTCTATTTGCTATCTGTTCATGGAATCAATGGATGCCTTACCTTAAGAGACCCCAGACTACTCTGCAGTGATATGGTAGAGGGTAAAGGGATGCTAGATTGAGCAGGTCAAGTTCTTCCATGCAACTACTTATGGGTACCACATATTCAAAGTGCCTCATTCAGCTTCCACACCATGAGGTCTTATGTTGTGACCCTCACTGTGCAGTGCCCCTGTCTGCTTCAAGTGGACTCATCTGTAGGGATATATTCACTGTCCCAACCCAAGCCCATACTTTCCTGGTTACCTGGCAACAGCTTCCTAACTTTTCCTACCCAGCAACCATTTATTTATGGACCAGTGAGCCATCCTTAAAAAAACAAAAACAAAAACAAAACAAAAAGCAAAAAACAAAAATTATGACAATCCAATGGAAAGCTGACAGAGTTTCATATTTCCTTCCTCAGATCCCTTCCAGGAATGCTGATCTAACTCCCACCCCTCAGCCTAGCACAGACCCTTTGTACCAGCTACAACTTCTAACTAAATGAATGGCCTCTACATTGTCAACCTTAAGTTGCTTTTTCAGAAATAAACCTTTTAAACCAAAGTCTAAAGTAACCTTGCCCAACACCGTTTCTCAACCCTCACCTAATTTTCTTCATAGCCTTAACAATTATCTGAAGCTATGTTTTGAGTTCTCAGTCTGTTTATTGAAGCTCAGTGAGAACAGAGATCTCTGTATCTCAATCAATTCAGTGTAGCTACTTCCTGTTAATGCTAAAAAGCTGTTTCCAGAATGTTCCCAGGAAACACTCCAAATTGTTTCCTTAGATGTTACTTACTCACTGGATGACTTGATGAAGTCTTCTTCCAGTGTCTGGACACTGAGGTTCTACAGGGTGAGTGGCATCGAGAGAAGGAACACAGCACTGGGGGTATCCTGAAAGGAGAAGAGGAAAGTGATGTCATGGTTCTACCTTTTCTTCCCCACATTTACATCTCAATATGGTCACCTGAGTCCTTACAGTCCCCATCATCTGTGTTAGTTACTTTTGTTGATGCTGCGCCAAAAAGCAAACAAAAACAACCCAAGGAAGAATATACTTTAGCTCACAGCAGGAGAGCATGTAGTCTACTCCTGTGGAGAAGACCTGGAAGCAGGAGCATGGAGCAGTTAGTCACATTGCATCCATAGTCAAGAAGCAGAAAGAGATGAATGCTGGTGCGTGCTTGCTTCCTCCTCTTGTGCTCAGTCTGTTACCCTAGCGTATGGGATGGTGATGCCCACACTGGACAGGAGTCCTCCCATTTCAATTAAACATCTCTCAAAATGTTTTCATAGACAGAAGGTCCCACCATCAATGATTGGCAGAACTGTATTTACATCATCCCTTTATTACCTCACTATGCCCCAGGTAGCCTGAACCACCTAAGTGAGTGTGGAAATCTGATAAAGATTGTGATATGGAGAACACAGTCATGGGCACTGGATCCTTCGGACAGCCTCCTTGCTTTGTGGGAAACCTCTTTTCACTTCGAATTTCAATGAACAAAGGCCCTTACGCTTTGAATTTGGGTTCTTTATTTTCATTGAATTTGAGGTTTCATTTTCACAGAAAATTCATCTTTTTGCTGCAATGTTTGATGATAATTAGAAGGCACAAAAGCAAATGAATGAATCATCACAATATTTTAAATTAAATATTACCAAGTCTGGATGCATGAGAGGGTTTTCATTATTCAGTGACACAATTGGGCAGAGATTTCAATTATGTCTAACAATATTCTCTACTCTCAACATTAAAAAATGTCCAGGAAATGAAAATAGAATTTTCCGTATTGATGCAATTTTGAGAACAATCCATCTGCTTATTATAAATACTTGAACTGTATTGATGTCAGTCAACTGAAAGTATTAAAAGATTTTTAGCTTATGGAAAGCAAAACCTAATCATGGTAGACAACTGCATATACCTCAGTCTTGACAGGAGTAAAAATATTACTTAAAAATATACAGGGATATAATTTGGAAAGTGGCTTATACGTGAACATGCTTAATCCACAAGTCAGAGGACCCAAACTCAGATCCTCAGAATCCATATTAGTGGTGGATGGCTGTGGCAGCCTGTCCATAATTCCAACCCTGGAAGATACACACGAACAATCCCTGAAGCAAGCCAGCTGGTGAGACGAGCCATATTGAAGAGCTCTGGATTGGTGTGAGAGACCCTGACTCAAAAGATACAAAGTAGAAGAGAGATAGGCATATCTCCTATATCAACCTCGAGCTTTCCAATACATGCTTGCTTATATGTGTGTAGTCACACACCTGTGGACATGCATACACATACATACCACACAAAAAAGCACATGAAAAGAATAAATATATAAAAGATGTGTGTGTGTATACATGCAGCTGCACAAAAACTGTACACAGAAGTTCACAGCACATTGTTAGTAGAATGTGTAGAAAGCTTAATTGTCTATCAGCTGACCAGTTGATAGATTTGTCTGAATGCAGAAATTAAAGGCTAACATGTTCTGATACAGGTGAAACTTGAGAATACTGCACTAATTGAATGAAGCCAGATTTACCCAAAGAATCACAGGTCATCATATTTTTGTTTCCATGAAATATCCAGAATTAGAAATTCCACAGAGGAAGAAACACATTAATTAAATGATTGTGCTAGCTAATTTTCTGTTGTTGTGATCAAACATCATAATGGAAGAAAAGCATTTATTTATTTGTTTGTTTGTTTGTTTATTTATTTGGGCTTCTAGTTCCAGAGAGAAGTGTCTGTTGTGGAGATGAGGGAAGATTGGTACCAAGAGGCAGGAAGCTGAGAGCTCACATCTTATCCACAAGAACTCAGCACACAGATACAAACACACAAAAAGGGACATACACAGAGAAAGAGAGAGAGAGAGAGAGAGAGAGAGAGAGGCGGGAGGGAGGAAGGGAGGGAGAGAGAAGGGGGAGAGGAATGGAGGGAATAAGGAAGGGAAGGAGGGAAGGAGGCAAGGAGGGAGGGAGGGAACTTAAATTAAAAGTAGGGCAGGCTATAGACCCTCGGAGCCCATAAGTGACAAATTTCCCCAGCCAAGCTCCAAATTCTAAAGGCTCAAAATTCTCCTCAAACAGCACCACCTGCTGGGGACTGAGTGTTCAAACACCTGAGTCTTTGAGTAATGGTTCTCATTCAAATGGCCACAATGCTTACCAGGTAATGGAAACAATGGGGATCTGAAATGAATCCTATTACTGATTGGGGTGGCACAAACACTCTTAATTTAAACTGTAGCATAGAGATAATCTCTTGTGCACTGTGTAAAAGCATTCACCTATCAATAAAAAGCTCATTGGCCCATGAGCTGAGGCAGGATGAGAAGGTAAGACATCCAGCAAGGGGTGGGGTGGGGACTTGTGGTAGAGAGTAAGGTGGGGGAAATTTGTCCCGGAATGCTTGAGAAAGACAGTTGCATAAAACTGAAGGAGCGATAACTAGCCATGTAACATGACTTAGACTAGTTTAAACAGGATGGTTGAGTTATGAGCTAGAGGAAATGAGCAAAAGCTATTGGCCTAGGCCAGAATTATTCATAATAATTCTGTCTCAGAGCCATTATTTTAGGGGAACTTGAATGTGGGTGAAAATCTTGTGGTTAGACTGTGGTTTCTGTTACACAGCACTTTTCAAATTTACGAGGAGAATATTGAGTTTCTCTTTTTAACCAGGTCATTTGTAGGGCACTGTATTTACTTTGGGGTACAAAACTTCAGTGGAAGCTAATATCATCACCATCCCTTAAACAAATTCTAAATTCAGAAAAAAAATAATTCACTTTAATTTGTTGGGGAAACAATGTATTTGGTTGTATCCTCCCAATGTGGATATTCATGGTTCAACTGAGTTGTTTCCATTGGTGTTGTTTGTATTTCCTCTGGACACCTCATACCCACCTATACAGTGACACATTTCCTCTAAGACCACATTGATTCCAACAAGGCCTTACCTCCCAATAGTGCCACTTCCCATGGGCCAAGCATATTCAAATAACCACACACGGGGGTTTCCCCCTTTATCTTTCTAAACTGCCATTTACCAATGGGTCATGTCTGTCCCTTCTCTATCCAAAGTCCATCCTTTGTCCTCCAGGACAAATATCCCCCCACCCCTGCTTCCTTTCCCTTCTTCTTTTCCCCTTCTCTTAGATTCTCTGTCTTTGTCTATTATTCCCTGCACTCTGTCCCTCTGGGACAAGCAAATTTCCTTTGTGCTGAGAACTTGACCTGTGAGTTTTCCTGCACTTCCTGTCTGCCAAGGGTTCTCCCATAAAGATGTTACTAGGAGATTAAGCAGCAGGGGTGTCTTTGAGGACCAATTGTCAGGAACTTTCTCTTTCTCCTGGGGTTTTAACCCCCAGTGTCGCAACAGGTTTCTTTGTGGACTGGAACAGGGACACAATTCCACAAATCCTGCATCAAAGAGTCAACAACTACCCCTGTTCACCTTGTTTTTCTGAAAATAACACAGACTTTGAAAAGCCATGCAGGGTTAAGAATGGCATGACTCTGAACTTCACTAGAACACCAACACTCTTTGTTTATAAAAGTAATAACAACCCACACTTAACCAGTACTTAGGGAGTTTACCCACTACCAATTTCATTCTTAGAATATCTGTTAGCTCAGCTCCATTATTATGCCTACTTGAGTGGAGATAATGTGATCGGAATTAAATTCGAAAATTAAAACATTCATTGTAATTGCCCTATTAACCGAATGAAAATATTTTAAAAATAAAATTCAGTTTTGTTGCATACTGCTTGTTCATTCAACTAAATTTGCAATTGAGTTAGTGTGTTTTGCTCACTAAAAATGCTTTGGGAGATATTTGAAGACATGAGTTTTAGACTAATGAATTTGATTTAAAAAAAATGTATTCATTTAGTCCATTAAGAGTTTGATGGGGTTTGTTCCATTGACAGTTATATCCTCTTAAGACCACTGGCATAACCTGCCTAATAAACCGGATGAGATAAACAAACATCCGGTATTATGCCTTCTCCGTCTCTGGCTCTAGTTCAGCTCTTCCCTGTTAATATCTGATATCCTCTATTGTTTTTTCACTTGGCTTATTTTGTTATTGCTCCTAGCAATTTCATGCAATTTTTCTTTGATTCTGCAGAAAGTGGGCTCAAGCCACAGCCCTGATCATGATAAGCAGGCACATTAGTACAGAGCTACACTACAGTATTCTTTGTACCGCTTGAGATGATACAAAGGTGCTTTGAGATGGTGTCTCAGCAAGTTGTCTAGACTGGCCATAAATTCACTCTATAGCTCATGAAGGCCTTGAACTTGTGATCGTCCTGTCTCAGACTTCTGAGTAGCTGGGATGACAGGCCTCTGCCCTTACACCCAGTTTCATGCTAATCTATATATGCTTTTAATTTTTAAAGGGGTGTGTGTGTGTGTGTGTGTGTGTGTGTGTGTGTGTGCAGAAGTCAATTCTCTAACAATGTGGGTACTGGGGATCAAACTCTTGTTATCCTTGAGGGAAGCAGTGTGATTTGTATATCCCACTTAGAACTGAAGATTCCACTGAGCCCTGTGTCTTTGGGCCCCAGGACTCAGCTTTTCCAGAGAGGCCTCCAACAAGTGGGAATGCCAATAGCCTTGTACCAGATAAGGTTTAAGGCATACAAACCCCAACTAAGATGCAAAATAGTTTTAAAGAATTGAGTCAACATTAAAATAATTACAGAGCACAGCAGGAGGGGTGGCAAATCCTAAGGTATTAAATAAGAACCAGACACACTCACTTTTATTATATTGAAGGGTGAGGATGGTGAAAGGGGCAAAAAAAAAATCTAATTAAATGAAAAATAAGTTATAAGGTAAGTGTCCCAAACTGTCTTTATGAAACAATAGATATAGAATTTTCATTTCATCAGTGTCACTGTTCTGATAGGATTAGTGAAAAGGCAAAATCTAGGCTGAAACTGTTGGGAGTGGGAAAGAATGGAAAATTATGATTTTATAATAAAAAGTCAATAGTGACTACAGACTCTAGGACAAAGGAATAGACTTTGAAATGTTTAAGGAAATGGAGATAACAGAATGGAATCACCTTCAGGAATTGATTTCCTAAGTGCAGAGGACTCTCCACATCAGCTTTGAAGGATTTGGCTTGGGTATTTTCTCTTCCTATAATGAAATATTGAAGTGGTTAAGCACGCCAAGGAGACTGGAAATTGCTTATGCCCTCTGCCTCAGTTGAATGGAAATCTTGAGTTCATGGCTGGCATGAGAATCAGACTCCATCTTCTGAAGGAGCTGGTCTTGTTTCATCTGCACCAGAGCGCCCAGAAGAGAAATGCCCGGTGAATCAACTATTGAATGGTAAAGGCATGAGAAGCTCCATCCTGCCAACTGAACACTTTCGAGATGGACCCAAATAAAAAACAGCCACTGCCATTATTAAATTAATATTTTTAAATGGAGGAGATACATAGTAACCATAGATACAAATAAACACAATAAAGTTAAGGGCTGTATCTTAGGAAGCAAGAGAACCAAGAATGATCCATCCCTAAGGCCGAAGGAACAAGGATGGAGGAAGGACAGAGGGGAGAAGAGAAGGGAGTGAGAGAGAAGATGTAAGGTTGGGCCTAAAGAAGTGTGTTTGAGAGAAACCAGAAACAAACAGCACCAGAGTCTTTGCAAATATGCCAAGATAGGAGCAATGTTGATTTTCAATGCATAGGGCTTTATCAGGGAATTACTGTAACTTAGGGTCTCGGGAGATGACCCTAGTAAAGTGCTTGTTAAGCAAGCAAGCATACCTGAGTTCTGTCCCCCAGATTCCCACCCTCCCATTTAAAAAAAGCATAGCATACAGGTACATGTTTGTAAGCCCAACACCGGAAAGACAGAAGCAGAACCCTGAGGCTTGCTAGCCAATTAGCCTAGGAGAATAAGGAAGACCCAGGCTCAGCGTGAGTTCCTGCCTTAAAACATAGGATGGGCCCGGCGTGGTGGCGCACGCCTTTAATCCCAGCACTTGGGAGGCAGAGGCAGGCGAATTTCTGAGTTCAAGGCCAGCCTGGTCTACAAAGTGAGTTCCAGGACAGCCAGGGCTATACAGAGAAACCCTGTCTCGAAAAACCAAAAAAAAAAAAAAAAAAAAAAACATAGGATGGAGCACATCTTCTCATACACACATGGAAATATACCACCCACACAGATAAGCCCACCTCTCACAAGCCCCTCCCACATACAATTATTACAAGTTACAGACAGTTGCCTCCAATTTTCCCCTTTTTCACTTTTATACAGTCAGCCTTTGTAGCTCCATAGACCAGTTTTGCAGCCTCCCTCGGGTAATACTGACAACTCTGGATGCTCATGTTCCTATTTGAAATACTGCAGGATCTGCCTGTAGGCTGTACACATCTTTCTATACACTTCAATCATCTCTGGGTGACTTCATACCCAATGCAATATAAGTGCTATGCAAATATTCAAGACACGGTATTGTTTAGCATATAATGACAAAAAGAAATAAGCTGTCCATTCCCAGGAAAGGTATTGGTTAGTTTTAACTGTTAACTTGATGCAATATAGCAGGGAATAGAGTCTTATTCAGGAACTCTGTAGAGGAGACTGACCTATGTACATGTCTGTGAAGAATTGTCTTCATTGTTCTTTGATATTAGGATATTCATCCCACTCTGAATAGCATCTTTCCCTGGACAGGTGATCCCAAACTGTATAGGAGTACTAGCTACATCTAAGATGACCCGTGATCCAACAAGCAGCATCCTCTACAGGTCCTGCTGAACTTCTTAGCTATAAAATGAGCTACTTCTTAGCTATGAAATGAGGTGATACTGTGTGGGATAGCAAGCAGGCCTGCCATCAAGTTCCCGTCTTGACTTCCCTCAGTGATGGACTGTGACCTATAAGCTAAAATAAACCTTTAAGGCTCTAAGTTTCTTTGGGTTGAATGTTTTATCACAGTAACAGAAAGACAAATAGAATGTATTCTGGTTATCGTGAACAATGTTGCACCCACCGTGGGAGTGGAGATGTCTCTTTGACACCTTGATTTCATCTCCTCTGGATCTTACACCCAGAAGAAAGGATTACTTCATTCCATCAATCACATCCATTTGATTTTTAGTTGTTAAAAATCTGTTTTCCAGGCCCTGGAGAGATGGCTCAGTGGTTAAGAGCACTGACTGCTCTTCCAGAGGTCCCGAGTTTCAATTCCCAGCATGCACATGGTGGCTCACAACCATCTGAAATGGGATCCAATGCCCTCTTCTGGTGTATCTGAAGACAGCTAAAGTGCACTTGCATAGATAAACAAATCCAAAGGAAGAAAATCTGTTTTACACAGAGGTACTAGGGATCTATACTATCATGAATGTCATGCAATGTGGCCCTTGCCTACACACCCCAGGCCAGCTAATGTTAACTCTTTGGTACAGGTTTGTATCTTCCTGAAACTGATGGTACACAGCCTCTTTTTTTCCCCCATGCAGTGGCCCTGTTGTTGAGACTTTGTGTGTTTATAAGTGACACGTCTTGCCTTGTGAGGGCTGAATAACAAAGTACAAAGACTCGATCCTCTCACCCAGTAAACGTTTATTTAGAACACACTAACCACATTCATCTAAAAAGTCATGGGCTCTTGTGATTCAAAACTTTGCAAGAACCTGTGGCTAGATAGGGTCATGGACCCTCGATGGGAAGCTTACTGTTATTATTCTGCTAAATAGAAATTAAACGGAAATAGCATAAAAATGACTCCCAGTGACTTTTCTCTGAGCCCGTACAGCAGAATACCTCTCATTCTTCATCTGAAAAGCTTTGTTTTACAGACAGAAATTAATGCAGAGACCCTCAACTAGTTAACGGGGAGAAGATAACAATCTTCAGAAAGATTGAAAGAGCCAGGAGGCAGGTGATAACCTCCAGGAGACAGTGTGCTGTGGACACAGCAGGAAGGCTCCACGTGTGAACTCACAGGGCACTCACAAGACCCATGTGAGCTCAAGCCAGACAAAATCCCAGCATGGGGTGTGAAGAAGTGGGCATGAAGTCCAGCTCCTGATCTTTGATAGCTGTGTGGGAGAAAGAGAGTCGGTTTTTCTTTGGTTGTGTGAACCCCTGGTAAGGTGACCACACTCCAAGGGCAGGCCCCACACCCAAAAATAATTGAACAATGCAGATCAGACTCAACGGGGAATTAAAAAAATGGAGAAGATGCAATGTTGGGTGGTGGGTAGGGAGTGGAGGGTAGAGAGGGTGGACATGGGAGGAATGGAGAGAGAGGAAGAATATGATCAAATCTCTCAGAATTTATAGAAACATTGTTGGAGGGTAGGCAATTGCCCAGCTAGCATACTACTTAAGCCATATTAAAATGTAAAGGCTATATATGTACCTTTCATCCAAGAACATAAATGATCTGAGGTGGGTAGGTACTCCACGCCAGGATCTTTTTAAAAAAATTTTTTATAACAAAAGAATCCACATCTACAGTCAAACCCACCAGCACCTACAGGTTCTCCTCTATGCACATGACTCAACTTCTCACTAATGTATGAACTTAAAACCAGAGAAAGAGAGCCTGCTTCCAGGAACTAGGCTTTGCATAATTGATATAAAATGGAAAGCACCCCCCCAACACACACAGAGAGAGAGAGAGAGAGAGAGAGAGAGGAGAAAGAGAGAGTTCTACAACTATCTGTGGTAAATATCTTGATCCACCCTTCTGGTTTCTACTCAGAGCATAAGAGTCTACCCCAGGTGTTTTAAAGCTGACAACCTAGAGAAAGGGGTTGCTATGCACTCACAGATATTTTTTTTCTGAGAAAATATTATATATATTAAATAATATTATAATAATAAAAATATATAATAAATATAAATAATATGATGAAATAATAAATAATAAAAATATTATATATAATAAATATGAATAAGTAACAGATATTTTATATATTTTATAACAGAAAATAAATAACAGATATTTTTCTGAGATTTTTCTGAGAAAAAATAGACTCAGGCCAAAACTCCCATCACGCTGAGAAAGGGTGGAGAAAGCTTGAATTGAAAGCATGGACCTTTGGCTCCCCATACAGCACCTTTGAGCCTGTGTGTGAGAAGCAAGCACCGACCGGTGGCTTTAGCTAAGGTGTCAATCAGCTAAGCCTAGAGACTCAATGCAATGCACAGGCCATAGCTTCATGTCCAGACCCAACATGACATCCTATAAAGCGATGGAGTCTGGTCCGTGGCAAGGGTCAGGGAGGACTTACAAAGCTTTTTACCAGGACTGTTGGATGCCCAAGGCAGAAATCCGAGATCTGGATTGGTGGGCACACAGCTGCTGCAAACCATCCTGGAGAGTCTCAAGGAGAAACATATAAATCACCACAAGCAAGCTGCTTTGGTTTCCCTGGGAATGTTTCTTCTGCATCCTCGGGAGCAAGCAGATACATTGAGCTTGTTCTGAGTATTATTTAATAAAGGAACGGGAAAATGTGCCCCGTCTCAAGGCTGTTTATTTAGCACAGGACAGGCAGTATTCTGGCTTTGGTTCTCAATGCTTTTAGTGTGAGGCCATCTGCTATTTCTGGGGAGTACTAGAATCCATTTTTTTCCTGGGGTGTTAGCTCCAGCTGTGGTATAAGACATGATCCTAATTGACTCCTCTGGCTGCATCACCTTGAGGAAACTGCTCAGCCCTATAAACTGTTTCCCTGAATGACTCTGCACTGAGAGGTTCTGAGATCTCCCCTCCCTCTCTAAGCCTCTGCATGCCATTTAAATATGTTTGCAATTTAAATGTACTCCCCTTGACTTCCATGAGAGCCAGCCAGAAAAGACAGGGACACATTAACAATGTTTTTAGAAGACTGTTTTCTACATATCTCTTTTCTGATCCCAGTCACATAAGTTAATCCCAGCAGATAAATATGACAAGACACGGTGCTTAGACAATACTCAATCGGTGTTCTTTAAGTATTGGTAAATACTCACCCAATCGACTTAACCAATTGCTTTCTTCAAGACTTCCTGGGGGTCTTTGTGGGTCCTTTCATTCAGCAACTTCCTTCATGGACTCTGTGTTCTAGTGCCATGTGAATAGCCAGGAAAATACGAATATGCCTAAGACACCAAATTACAATGTTTACCTTTAGGGAAAATTAGGATCAAGTGGGTATATAAGGAATAATGTTAGTCATCTGCCAATCTTGGGTAAGGGAATGAACTCAGAAAACCAGCACTGCGAGGAGAGGGGCTGAAGGCTGTGAATACACCAGGAGGGCTCTCCAGGAGTCACAGCAGAGGAAACAGTATGCATGGAGATCCTGGGGCAAGGTGGCAAAGATTGGGCGGTTGGACTCCATCCAGGCCAGTGTGGCTGGCACGGAGGGAGCCTGGGTCTCAGGCAGGAAGTGAACCTGGAGAGCTGGCAGATGTGCTCCCAGAGGAGTCCCCACACTTGTATCTGCAGATTACTTCCACTCCATACTCCATACTGTTGTCCTTTGAGGAATTTTTCAAGATGAGGGCGATATGGTTAAGCATTTGTCTGCAGTAATAGTCAGAGGTGGCTGAAGCAAGAGCAAGGGAAGAAAGACAAGGGGGGGAAGAAGGCAGGGCAGGTGCGAGGGAGGGGTATGGAGGCGAGAATCTTGTGAGACTTTATCACAGACAGTGATGAGGGAACATAGTGACGTGACGATGGGAGATAGTCAGTGGGTAGAGGTGTTCTGAAATTTTTGTGGTCCTGAGTATATCATAAAGAAAATGCCAGAAAATTTTTCTGGTGGGTTGGGCATTGCTCTGGCTTCATTTTTTCTTGGCTGTGATAAAAACAAACAAACAGCCGGGTGTGGTGGCACACGCCTTTAATCCCAGCACTCGGGAGGCAGAGGCAGGCGGATTTCTGAGTTCGAGGCCAGCTTGGTCTACAAAGTGAGTTCCAGGACAGCCAGGGCTACACAGAGAAACCCTGTCTCGAAAAACCAAAAAAAAAAAAAAAAAACAAACAAACAAAAAACAAAAACAAAACAAACAAACAAACAAACACCCTGATGAAAAGCAACTGGAAGGAGAAAGGGTTGATTTTAGCTCAAATTCAAGGTTGCAGTTCATCATAGGGGGGAAGTCAAGGCGTCAGGTGCTTAAGGGACCTGGTTATAGTGCAACCATAACTAGGGACAGAGAGTATGGAATGCACACGGGCTGGTGCTCGCCTAGCCAACCCCACTCTTCAATGGTCCAGGATGCAACAAAAAGGGGGAGGGGGAATGGTACTGCCTGCTCTGAGTCTGGGCCTTTCTTAATTAACAAACAAGAGAGTGCTCCACAGACATGCTCACAGGTCAACCTGACACAGACACCCCTCTTCCCCCTTGAGACTCTCTCCCTAGTTGATTTTGCTTGTGTCAAATTGATAATTAAAACTAATAAGGGTAGGCATGAACTGGGAATGAGGGTAGATGTGATGGTTTGTATATACTTGGCCCAGGAAGTGGCACTATTAGAAGCTGCGGCCTGTTTGAGTAGATGTGGTCTTTTTGGAGTAGGCATGGCACTGTGAGTGTGGGTTTTAAGTTTCATCCTAGCAGCCTTCAGATGAAGATGTACAACGCTCAGCTCCTCCTGCACCATGCCTGCCTGGAAGCTGTCATGTTCCTACCTTGATGATAATGGACTGAACCTCTGAACCTGTCAGAGCCAGCCCCAATTAAATATTGTCCTTCAGAGAGTTGCCTTGGTCATGGTGTCTGTTCACAGTGGTAAATCCCTAACTAAGACAGAAGTGCATGAACACAAAGGTTTATGGCCAAGCTACAGGAACAAAAGATGACAAATCACAGAGATGGAGAATCAGTGTAGGATGGGTAAGGGAGGGGAGCAAACCTCAGTTCTGAATGGGCAGTAGGTTACGGCAGGACACAGGCCAGAGCCCAGTGAGTGGGATGAAGACCAGAGCAACCAGGGCCTTGGCAGCCCAGTGAGAAGATCTTTCAAGAGGGGAGAACCATCGCTTATGTTCTGCCCAGTAAAGTACCTTCTTGGCTGGCCCACGGGCCCAGAAGCATATGAGGTGTGGGGAATGGCATTTTGAGAGGGCTACAGAGCAGTGTAGGCAGGCCTCTGACTCCCCAGCCACTAGCCAGGACACGCTGTGAACAAACGTCTGCAAGACTCCCAACACCATCCCTTGTAAGCTACTTGTTTAACTTTATCCTTAGATAAAGTTATTTTTTTCCTTTGAAGTATGTGTGTTTCAAACTTATTTCTTGTGTTTTTAAGACTATACTTCACATCATTTCTCCCTTCCCCTTCCTCCCATATAAGTTTTTTTGCTCTTTTTCAAATTCATGACCTCTTTTGCCCCCATTAATTTTTAGATGCAAATATGGGCATATATACTGACATATATTCCTAAATAGATAATTTTCTCAGTCATTCTGTGTAATGAGTGTGTCTGGGTGGGAAGTTGGTGAATGCTTGATGTGGGTGGTGGGAACCAAATTCTGATCCCTGGTAAGAACAGGATAGACGATAAACCTCTAAGACATCTCTCCAGTCCTATTTACTCATTTATTATAAACAAAGCAGACTGCAAAAACAACCAGAACTGGACATGATTACAGACATGATTCTGTAATGCACATAAGACTGGCAACCCACACACTTGGTCTACACAGACATCCAAGCCATGCTGTGGTGTTGATGCATTGGCTAATACCGTCCACATCACAGTGTTAATCTCTGTGCTGGATTCCAAGGAGGTGAAGGGGAATAGAGGTTTAACCTCTGTCAAGCAGTTCAGCCTCGGAGAAAACTGAGATGTCCTGAGGCCCTTTGGTGTAAAGAAAACTTGTCAAAATGATTTATAAGATAAGAAAACGAAATATTTTTAAAAATCATATCTTTGTAAATGAGTGTTTTGTTTGCATGCAGGTATGTTCACCACATGCAGGCGGAGTATGAGGGGTCTGGGAGAGAGCATTGGATCCACTAGAATTGAAGTTACAGACAGTTATGAGCTATCATGTGGGTCCTGGGAATTGAAGGCTGGTCCTCTGGAAAAGCAGCCAGTGCTCTTAACCACTTCACCATCTCTTTAGTCCCTTTAAAGAGACATTTAAGCAGTGCCCTGTTCCCTGATGCTGCTGAATTGTTTCCAGGGTCAAGGTCATGAGTTTTTAGTCAGAAACTTTCATCAAACTCATCAGGCCTTCTCAGCATCATTTACAGATTGGTTTCAAAGGTCTTTGCCCACAACACACCATGTAAAAATATGCACAAATTTTCGGACAGCAAACAAAACGTATATCAAGAGCGGCAGTCAGTCCTGAGGGAGCTGCTCTTCCCTCTCGCCCCACTCCTGAGTTAAGAAATAGAACGTAGACTCAGTAAGCAGCAGCAATGATCGAAGGAGGAAAATCAATTAAAATGCATTTGGCAGTGACTTATCAACTGATTATATAAGCAGCTAGAATTTTTTTCACCTCTGCTGCGTAGCTTACCTCGTCACTATCCATCACTGTGAAATAAAGATGCTGTGATCCATAGCCCAGGCCATGGAGAAGAAAGACCTGTGCATTCTTCTGGGAGAAGCAGGTGTGGCCTTACAGCAACAAGGGCAGAGAGGGTCTTCCCAGAAGGCTAGAGAAAAGAAGGGGTGCAAAGATACAGAGAGTGGAAGAGCTGAGACCTGTGAGACAGGATAGAGACTCTCAGCTGGAACTCAGCAGGGGACTGACTGCTGGTTGGGGGTTGAGGGGACAGAGAGAGGTAGGAAGGAAAACACAGAGAAAGCTTATTTTCCCCAAACACAGTATGTGGCTTAATCCTGTTCATTTTCTTAAAGAACCTTCTAGATTGCAAAGTGCTATCTCATTATATGTACCTTTCACTCCTGTGACCTTCGGCACACATTCTTAAACAGATACTGATCCTACCTTGACAGATGCTTCAAATGTTGACAGGACAACGTCAGGGAGGTGAGATCTGTAGGTTAGGAGCTTGCATTGCAAATGGTTCACATCTGGATGAGTCAGAAGACACAGAATAATAACACGGGCTGCCCCCTAGCATCCTATATCTGCAGCCAGACAACTAGGATGGTCCCCCATCAAAACACTTTCACCACCCGGAGACCAAGGGTTCAAACACATGAACCTGCAGAAATTAGATACAATGTATTGTCACCCTAATAATCTTAACTTATAAATTCAATAAAATGGGCCAGAGATTTTTTTTCCCTTCACACGAAAATATTTCTAGCTCCCTGTACAGATGAAGAAATAGAAACCAGAAAGTCACAGTCAGAAAAAGCTCATTGAGCATGTGGCCCAGAACATTGACTATCCAGAGGTGCTGAAGCTCCTATGTGATGGAACATGGTAATACCACAGAGACCCTCACAGAACAGGGCTAAGTCTCTGCCTGCAGGAGAAACCCAACAGGAAGGACAGCACTGTTGATGAAGTCACCTAAAGTACAGAACTAAACCCAACCAAGCTTCCAGAACTACCTAGGAAGCAACAGAGAATACTTCTACAGTCGCAGAAAATAATGCTACGAACTAATGTTTAATATACTTCTGGAATGCAGTGAGCCAACTCCAGATGTGACAGACAACACCAGATTAAAACAACAACAGTTTTTCTTCATTTAAGAAAAAAAAAAGGTACATTCTGTTTTGTGTGTGTGTGTGTGTGTGTGTGTGTGTGTGTGTGTTGCAATACCTGCAGAGGCCAGAAGAGGGTGCTAGATTTCTTGGAGCTGGAGTTACAGGAGATTTTGAGCCATTTGTGATGGGTTCTGAGAACTGAACTCAAGCCCTCTGAGAATGTATCAACTGTTTTTCATTGCTGAGCTATCATCCCTCCAGGCCCGAGCCTGATTTCCACTGAATCATTATCAAGAGGAAATAAGAGACGGCAGTGTTCACAGTTTATATGAAGCTGATTCACCAGCTAAAGGAAGTGTGGGGGGTGGGGGGCTTTCTTTTTCTTCACTGTTTTTCATCCTGATTTAAACAAAATGGCTGTACTAAAGTACATTTTGAGGCAATCAGCAAATTTAACACTGTCTGAGTATTAGTTATGATCAGGTAATTATCATGAATGTTTTACAGGCTGTAACTGTATTTCAGTTGAGCAAAAAAAAAAAAAAAAAAAAACCTCATTCTTGCTAGATTTATATGGTGTTATTTCGAATAGAATACTGTTTGAAATTTGGTTTTAAAAGCCCAGAAAGAGCTGGAGGGATGGCTAAGTGATGAACCCTTGCAGGAAGCTCCACTAACCCGATGAAAGTGGGCTCCATTTTGCTCAGAGGACCACATTCTACAACAGATACGACCCTGACCCACCCCCAATCTAGAACCACTCTCTTCTTGCTGGGACATTTTGGAGATAACTCAGCCACCACTGAGCAAAACCCTGTGGTCACAACCGAGCAAGGCCCTGATTCCTGCTACTGCTGTCCTGAAGCTCTATGGTCTTTGGAGGTCACCTTCCATGCCTGGGCTCCTTCTACATTGACCTGGTGAGCAAAGGTTTGGTATATCTTCCTGGGAAATGAACCTAATTGATATATTTTCCAGCATGTCACCTCAGTACTGCAGGAGCCAGAAGAACCAAATTAAAAACTATGTTTCACGTTTTTTGTGAGAGAAGCTAGTTGCATTTGTATTAAAATTAATGAGAGCAGCCGCCCAAGCAGCAAGCTCCAATTTTTTTTTCCCAGGGAGTCAGAACATCCTGTCCAAAGTGCCAAGGGATAAAATGCTTTTGGAGTCAATGACAGTGCTTTAAACTTTAATAACGTTTTGTTTGAAAACGAATAACACGGGCCCTATATGATTTGAATCTCTCTATTACATTACGTTTTCTCATTTTGGAGATTATTATTTTATGATTGCTACCCTTGCCCAACACTTGGTTCTTGCCCAGCAGGCCTCTGGGAGTTTGACAACTGTAAATGCATTTAAATCTGTGAGCAACCCTCTGAGGAAGGGACCATAACCATTCCTCTCTTACAAAGGAAAAAATGAAACAAACAAAACAAAACAAAACAAAACAAACAAACAAACAAAAAAACCTGAGCCATAGCCATGTTAAGTGGCTTACTCAGAGTTTCGTGCTTGGTTTTAAGGAGTATACAGGATGCAAACTGGGGCAGGCCAGTTTGCCTGAGTGTTAATTCTGTATTAGTAACCTTCAACTGGCTATGCTGCGGAGCCATCCTGAAACTACGTTTAAGAATATCCACTGTTAGCCGGGCGTGGTGGCGCACGCCTTTGATCCCAGCACTTGGGAGGCAGAGGCAGGCAGATTTCTGAGTTCGGGGCCAGCCTGGTCTACAGAGTGAGTTCCAGGACAGCCAGAGCTACACAGAGAAACCCTGTCTTGAAAAAAAAACCAAAAAAAAAAAGAAGAAAAAAAAAAAAAGAAAGAATATCCACTGTTCTGACTGGAGAAGAATTGGTTACAGTCTCCTTCCTAGGCTACAATGTGTCCCTATGACTCAAACCTTGGAATGAAAGGAAGGACTTTTAGCATGCCAGTAATTGTTCTCATAGTTTGTATTCTCATACCCATAGATCAGTGCATCCATCTCTCCACACTGGCCAGAGAAGCTTCTCTGGATGTTTTCGATAAATGAAAATGAACACAAGAGATCCATGGCTGGTCGGTGTTCAGAAAGTAAGAGACCGGGAAAAGCCCAGCCTTGCATGACACCTCTATATCATACCCCCTCCTCCTGGGGCTCAGAGATAATTACAGAAGCAGGGGTAAACTGATTGTAAAAGCCAGAGTCAGTGGACTAAGACAAGGAAACCTTGTCTTCTGTACACAGCAGGCCAGAGGCACAGAGGAACTCACAGCGGCTGTGACAGCAAACACAAGACCCGCACAAGCTCAAGCCAGTCAAAACTCCAGTTTAGAGGTATGGGCACACAGTCCTGCCTCTGGCTGTGGAGCTATCAGCGTTTCATTGCAGCTGAAAGGAAGGTGTGTTTTAGCTCCTATCTTCACTCTCACCCAACCTTGCTCCACACAAGTATGGTGAGAGACTCTGGATGCTGGTTTTGTTTATAGACAGGGAAAAATCACAGGCTGGGGAAATGGCAAAATGACTTGAAATTCCCGATTTGACTCCTATTAACCAGGTGATCTCTGCTGGTAATAATAATGTTGTAACCGTTTGTAGCAAGAGCTATAATTTATCTAAGGTCTGCTATGTTCTTAGCAGTGTATGGTAAGACATTTACAACTGTTACACCTCCATCCCTAGCAACAGCTGGGAAAGAAACGGCTGTTATTAAAGATGTTAAAGATGAAGTTATCTAGGCTCAGAGGAAAGAAGAGCTAGGCTGAGCCACACCCACTGAAGAGGGAGGGGCTTCCTAGTAACTTGTTCCTGTTCCTCCCTACCACCAGGTCACACTCAACACTGCCTTGCTTCCCATTGCCAGTGTATCCTATATACAACCCCAATTAAACTCATTAGAAACATTCCACTTGTCACATGCCCCTGAGGGGCCTGTAAAACTCCTTATTAATTCTTATTTAATGCGATGCAGCATTTAGCCAACTTCCAGAGTTGTGTTCCAATTCTTTCAACCACGAGAAATGACTAGAGAGCCTCCAGTGCCTCCCTGTCTGTGTTCGAGTCTGGGAGTTCAGCCAAATTATGTCCTTGAGGCTGATGGAGAAGGGAAGCCAGGAAAGCTTGCTTCTTATCCTGCAGCAGGCTAGTGTGACCATTCCTCTAAGACATGTGTGTACTCTCAGGGAGAGAAAAATGAGAGGGTGTGTGTGTGTGTGTGTATGCTCATGTACATGTATGCATGTGTACGTATGAGAGAGGGGGGAAAGAGGGGGCGAGAGAGGGAGAGAGAGAGAAAGAGAGAAAGACAAACACACAGAGACAGACAGACAGAGCTACACAGAGAAAGCTACACAGAGACACAGAGACACAGAGAAACACAAGAGAGATGAAGCAGGAGGAAAGATTACACAATTTTATATCTTCCACAAAGTACCATCATTTGAACCCTATCCCCACAAACTATCCATGTTAAAGAGATAGACATGTTGAACAGTGGTATAGATATATAGAGACAAAAAATTTAGACACCCTGCTATTTGCCTCCCCTTCCCGTCTTGTGAAAATTTGATCACATATTTCTTACTCCTGTGACAAGCTAGACCTGTCCAGACCTCATCCCACTCAGCATCATTCTGAAGCTCTGAAGCTAAGGACCTCTTTTGATGGCCACCCTCATCCATCTGTCCAACTAATGGCCTCCTGGATTAGACTGCAGCAGGACCCTCCTGCAAGAAAGATCACTGTGCATAGAGCACACTTTCTAGGCTTGTGACCTGAATCCTATTTTCTACTTCACGTTATGTAAGCTTGCTATATAAATCGATGGGGGCTGGAGTCAACCTGGCTAAGTGGGTTCCTTGATTTCCCATTGCATCTTTTGCGTGAGAAGATAGAGATATTAATTTCTGGAAGTTGAGGACTCATCTTACGTCAGTCAAGAAAACCCCAAACTCTGCTTTACAAAGTCACTGAAGGGACCTAGTTTGCACCAGTGTGATATTATCATTGATGAATGGAAGTAATTTACTGGGACCACATTCTGGAGGTCAGGAAGGATCCAGGTCTTTGGGAGCATCTGTGGGTGGAGAGTGTGGAGGGAAAGGGAGGGAGGAAGGAAGAAAGGACTTGAGATCTTCATGCAATGAAGTCTGAAATTTCACCGAGCCTGCAGATTTGGTCAGCATTGCTGACTGGCTTTGAAATAAAGCCAACTCAGAGGGAAACATTTGCTTTTGGCCATTCCAGGAGGAATCACAGGTGGCAGCAGGTAGAACGTGGCAGCTGCCAACATGCACAAGACTGGAAGCACCAAGTGCAATGCTTCTGAGCAGCTCATCAGCCCTGGCAATGGATCTGGATCTTGATGAAGGAGGCAGCCAGGAGGATGAAGAAATGAAGATGCTCCAAGCCTTGCTTTGGCACTGCCTCCTCTCCAGACGCCAGCCCATGGAGTGTCTCAGGTGACACAGAAGCTGTTCCTTGGCCCAGAAGTGCATAATATAAACAGACTAAAAGAACATACCTGATCGGCATGACTTCTCCCTGCTATAATGTGAAATTTAATTCACAGAGGAATTACAGTGAATTCTGTTTGTAAATGTATCTTTTATTCGCCAGATGTAATTTTAGTCTTAGAGGCTTACTGTGGGGTAAGTTCACCCTTTCTAGTTCTTTAAGAACTCTGGCTGCCTGGTTCAAGTCAGCTGTTCTGGCTCAAACTCCTCTCCAATCTGACTAATTCAATCTGGCTTGTCTCAGCTCCTCGTTGCTTGGTCTCAAATTAACTCTTGAAATTTGTTTTAATCTTCTTCTTCTTCTTCTTCTTCTTCTTCTTCTTCTTCTTCTTCTTCTTCTTCTTCTTCTTCTTCTTCTTCTTCTTCTTCTTCTTCTTCAGCTTGTCAAGACAGTGTTTTTCTGTTTAAGCCTGGCTGTCCTGGAACTCACTCTGTAGACCAGACTGGCCTTGAACTCAGAAATCCTTTGTCTCTGCCTCCCAAGTGCTGGGATCAAAGGCGTGCGCCACCACTGCACAGCTTCCGGCTCCTTCTTATTCTCTTGCTTCAACTGCCTCTGCTGACCTGCACTGAACTAGATGAACTCACAATCAAACTCAGCCCACTGCACTGACTCTCTTAACTGTCTGGCTCTCTCTGTGCTGCTCATGAGCTTCTCCTTCCTGTGCTCATGGGAGTTGAGCATATCCTATCTCTGACTCGTTCTGTCAAATCTTTCTCTGATTCATCACTTTGTCTGTCTCTCAATTACATGTCACTTTCAAACATGCCTGCTTCCTTCTGCAAACTAATTTTACCCTACAGGTATATACTAAGGGCATGTCTGTATTCTAGCCAAAGGGATTAGGGGTGTGTGGCATGTCTGCATTCTAGGCAGATCATACAGACCTAGGTCTTTGGATGTGATCAAAGCAGCCATGTTGCTGGGTCAAAATTACTCTATACTTGTTGCTGACGTAGGTACTAGGAACATGTAGTGTCTGTGCTGATTGGTTGAAATTCTGGCTTTTAAAACAATTTGGGTCTTTTCTGTTGACTTTGGGTGCCATAGATTTATTTATGGATACCTGGCCTGGAAAAGAGTCCCAATTTCCTACCCAGGCACCCATGAACACAGAGATCAAGAGCCTGGAAATGTGCCTGGCTTCAGAGCATTCTCAGAACAGTAAGGGGCTATTCTGAGAAAAGTGATAAGAACAAGCTGCCTCTCTAAGCCCAGGATTTCTGTTTGTTTAAAATTTTGAAAATATGCATGGAATCCAAACAAAATCTAAATGCGTGTTGTGTTCCACTAACCATACGCAACCAGAACAAGGTCTGTGGGAAGAACAAGTTGTGATTTGCAGGGTCATTATGGGATTTTGTTTGTCTTCATGATTTTGTTTGTCTTCATGATTTTGTGTGTTACATTTGTGAATTGTCCTAACCCAGCCAGGACTGAGTAAGTATTCTATCATGGCACCATGCAGACCTCTAAAGCGTGAGTGTTTATTGTTCTACTAAAACATAATAAGCATGGACTGGGGCTCAGAAAGCAATGGGAATGATGGATTGGTGGCTTAGAAAACAAGTTGTGATTGAAAGCCTGACTCTTATTTCACACCACTAATGGAATTTCTCCTACAGTTTCCACAACACTGACTTGAGCAGGTTTGTCGCAGATCTGGCATTGCCTCTTGGGGTCACTGTTCTAGTTTGATTCTATTTCTGTGACAAACACCATGACCAAAAGTAGCTTAGCGCAGAAAAGGGTTTATTTGTCTTATACTTGTAGGTCACAGCCCATCCTTGAGAGAAGTCAGAGAAGGAACTCAAGCAAGGACCTGGAGGCAGAAACCATAGAGGATGCTCACTGGCTGACTCACAGGCTCATGCTGAGCTGGCCTCCTTATGCAGTCCGGGAACACCTGCCTAGGGAATGGTGCCTCCCACAGTGAGCATGGGCTCTCCTGCCTCAATTAACAACAGACACAATCCCACACAGACAGGTTCACAGACACATGAGCAAGGAACCATTTCAACTGATGCTCTCCTATGAGATGACTCTAGGTTGTGTCAAGTTTATCATCAAGGCCACACAAAACAGTAACCTAAATAATGTGAAGACTTTTAGCCTATCTTCTATGTATAGATTTCTCAGGGATGACACCAAGGTCAGGGTTGGTGGACCATATCGCTGTGGGAGGTGGAGGAAAGTTGGACCCACAGATATTTCCTGAACATTGTTCTAAGAGTCAAGATTCAATGCTCTATTCTCACATTTGAACCTCTTGACTATGCTGCAAAGTCACTGTGTCTTCCCATAAGCAACTTGCAATGGGAGCCAGGGCAGCTGTGACTACAAGGGCACAGTGATTTAGAGAAGCCTGAATCAGGCCCAGCCTATGGTTCTACAAGAAGAGACTCTGCTAATGCTGGGACACATGAGTGAGGCATCACCAGACACCCTGACTTTCTGTTTTCCTTGAAATTATCCAAGGTTTGTGTATGTTGCTTTGATTTAAAATACTGCACACATACAAGGACAAACATCTCTCTGTGTGTCTCTGTCTTTCTGTGTGTCTCTTCTTCTCTATGTATCTCTGTCTGTCTCTGCCCCCCCTCTGTGTGTGTGTGTGTGTGTGTGTGTGTGTGTGTGTGTGTGTGTTTTCAAGGAACTCAAAATCAACCTAGGTCAGAGCTTTGAAATGTAAAATAAATTGAGGGAAATGTAAAAGTACTCACTCAATGACCTCTGTCAGATTCTGAAAGATGCTAAAAAATAAAAATAAAATTAAAAAATCCACCCACGATTCTGTCACACCATCTGAGGTGCTAGGATAACCACCAACAATCTTTTTCATGGTCATAGAAATCACAAGTTACCTCCTCTATTAGTGTGAGACATGGAGTTGGTTGTTGTTTTTGTTTCTGTTTTGTTGTTTTTGTTGTTGTCCATTTGACTCCTGTCATTTGCCTCTTACAATGTTGTACATTTTGAGTGGCATGTTTTAATCATATGCCTTCATAGGAAATAGAGTTGGAGAGTGTGAATACTACCAATACTCTATTCATTTATAAGTATATTTATAATATACAAATGGATTTCTTCCTCATCTGAGTTGATACCTCCGCAGTTGAGCACTGTGCCTCTCCTAGGGCAAATAAACACATTCATATTTAATATAACTGGATGTTCAAGTCCATGTATTTGTTTGTACAATCACTTTTGCATTTTGAGCATTATGCCCAGAGAAGCTCAGTATTGGATTAATTTGAGGTCTTTTGTTTGTTAGGTGTGTTTGGGTGCTTGCCTGAATGTATGCCTGTACACCATGTGCATGCAGTAGCCAAGGAGACCAGAAGAGGGTGTCAGCTCTTGTGGAACTGGAGTTACTGAAGGGTGTTCAGCACAGATTGTTGTGGGCCATCATGTGGAAATGAAATTGGTCTCTGGAAGAGCAGCCAGTGATCTTAGCCACTGGGCCATCTCTCTAGCCCTACAGCTTGAGTTTTGTTTTTTTCCAAATTATTTAGGCAGCCAAACACCTCCATCCCCTTCTCTTACATCTTTGTACCCCAGAGGGCAGTTGTGAAGCACGTGATCTCTTCCTAATGGATGTTCTATCCTCCCTGCCTATGTGTGGCTGAAGGAGGCCTGGATAGCTTAGGGCATTCCTACTTAATTTCTTTCTTCTTCTGTCTGTCAGAGGGTGCCAAGTTCTGGGAACTGGAGCTAAAGATGAGCCCCACTTACTCATCTGGGCACATGCTCTCTATCTGGGCTCCCATGTGCTCTCTGATAGCAGAGCCACTTTACTATCTGTAAAATGGTAGGTGCATTTTTACCTCTGCCTCTGCTATTTCTCCAAAAGGTGGTAAATTGTCTCCATTGGCAAGAAGGCACGATGGACCCTCTGACCATCATCACTCTCCTCTCAGCCAACGTTCAGTTGAAGGAATGTTAAGATCGCCCAATACTTTTGTGTGCAGATGGACGCAGCAAGCCCCAATCCACATACTCTGTGAGATGCCATCTGAACTGGTGTGGACGTTCTGTCTCTGAGACCCATTAATCTCCTCCTGCTCCCCCCATTAGCTGAACATTCTCTACAGCTCCCAGCCATCCTGCCCCGAGGTCAGGGAGATGCGTTTTCAATTTCCTTCTGCAAATTGGACTGGGCCATCCTTTTATGGAAATATGAGACAAGACAAGGGAAGGATATAAAACACTAAGTGCTGAATTCTGCTCCTTTTTTTCACAGGACCTTTGAAAGGAATGGTCCCGATTGAAGATGAAAACTTGGTGGGGTTTTTTTTTTAATGTGCATCTTAAGAATCAATGCTTCATGTTGAATCCATCATGGACAAGAGGGATTGGACTCCACACAGTGAGGCTGCCTCAAGCCTTCTGCAACCAACAGCAAACTTTGAGACCTATTGGAATTGACTCAATATTTCACCCATGCCTTAACTGAATCAGTCAACAGATCAGTACATTGTACCTATGACCTAGCAGTGTGTGCCAGACAACAAAGGAAGTAAATAAAATAATAAACTAAGGATTCACAGTCAAATAAAAATGAAGAACCTACCATTCATAATTTATGCTTCATACAGCCTAGTGGGGCTGTCAGCTGAGACCTTGACTCTATGGATCTGTTGCTGGGATCTGTATTGCAGCAGAGCCTGTGGTCCTTTACACTGTTGGCTGTGTTGACTTTGTACTGTATGGCTTACCTCGATGCTGTCACCAAAAGGCTGCTTCACACCTAATATCACATATACAACTCTAAATTAAGGAGCAGATGGATAGAGGATCATAATAGCTGGGACAATTACTTAAAGAGACTAAACTTCTACTATGAGTTCTCCCAGCTTCCAGGAGCCCACTGGGAAATGGAGGGTGTTTTCAACAGGGAAGTACAATCGCATCCACTAAGGAAGAAGTGGGAAGTGAGTGTGACCGTGCCGGAGTTTCTGCCACTAGAGCAGTGGTTCTCTGTCACCACCCCAATCTCTGACCAGCAGAGAATGGGAATAATGACACACTCACGCCAAGGTAGGTTCTTCATCAACAGATCTCTCTCAACAATCTCTGCTTCCTTTATTCAGGCAGTAACAGCCTCTCCCTCAGCAATCTCCTGCAGTGAACCCCTTTATCCCCCATCACCCTCAAGGCAGTTCAATATATACCCAGCCCTCTTACATCATCTCACTCCACTCATTGCTCTCCAATCAGCATCATCCCACCCCTAGCACGAGTTGCACACGCAGGCAGGACAACAGATCATTGGCTAACACTATGGTAAGGCTATATGACATTTCAGATCATGCAGTAGGTGCGGATGACTCAGCTTGCTGTTTTCAGGAGTTTTAGTAAACAGGATGGGGTTACGAGGTTTAGCACTAAGCTGGGCGCCATCTTAGCTCAGTGGTTACGTCTGCTTCCCACAGTTCTCAACCTTTCTAATACTGTGATTCTTTTACACAATCCTGATACTGTGGTGACTCCCAAGCTTTAATCTTGCTACTGTTGTGAATCATCACGTACATATATAATATGCAGGGTATCTGATATGTGACCTCTGTGAAAATATCGTTTGAGCCTGCCTAAAGGTGTGGCGACCCACAAGTGGAGAGCCACCAGCCCAGGTGCTTCCTCAGCTGCACAACCCAGACACAGAAGACAATGACTAGAAGGGGCATCCAGACTGTGCCTCAGAGCAGCAGAGTTAGGAACCCTGGGAGAAGGGATTAATAATTTCCAAGAAATTATTAATACTCATAGAATCAGTTTAAGAGCCGTTTCAGGTTTGTGTGTCTCCTGGGCGATTTCAGACCCAGTCAATTTTCATTGACCATGGCGTTGTGCCACAAGATGGTCTACTGTGGTATGTCAAGAAAGGGGCAGAGCACGTTACTTTCCTCAGAGAGTAACTTCCAGGCTCACTGGTGGCAACAAAGGTATGCACAACAAGTACAGAGAGAGGGAGGGAGAGAGGGAGAGAGGAAGAGAGGGAGAGAGGGAGAGAGGGAGAGAGGGAGAGAGGGAGAGAGAGAGAGACAATTAATATTGGAGAGCTTTGGGCGGGGCCCATGGGATAAGCACAGCAGACTTTTAGCCCAGAGCAAAGCGTCATCCAGGGAGGTCTGTCTTCACTGACTCCTAATTTCTAATCCTCACTCACCCCATCATAATACTCATTTCAGCGTTAAACACTTTCTGCAGCGTGGCACCAACCCCTGGAGTTTACCCACGTCAGTGGCTCACTCCTCAGGCTTCCTTCAAACATATTAGAAGGATAATATGATAAATTCCACCTTGCTCACTAGAATATCTCACTAGTGGGCATAGAATCCTTCTTGATGGCTTTGGCTATATAATCTTTCATCTTAAAAGTTGAGAGATGGAGGCTGGAGAGATAGTTCAGTGGCTAAGAATGATTGCTGCTCTTCTAGATCTAAGTTCAGTTCCCAGCAGCCATGTTGGCAGCTCACATCCATCTGTGACTCCAGAAGGTCCCCCTCCTTCATCTGGATCCATGTGAGATTGCATACATGTGCATATATTCACACAGAGACACCTGCACATATAAAATAAAAATAAAATAAACCAGGGCTTCAGAGATGGCTCAGTGGTTTAGAGCCCTGGCTGCTTTTCAGAGATGGCTCGGTGGTTTAGAGCCCTGGCTGCTCTTCTAGAGGAGCTGGGTTTGATTCTCACAACTCAGATAGCATCTCACAACCATCTGTAACTCCAATTCCAGGGGATCTGATGCCCTCTTCTGGCCTCTGTATGTACTGTGCACACATGAATGCATAAATTCAGGCAAAATACCCATATAGATAAAATAAAAATAAATAAATCTTTTAAAAGTAACAAATCTTGTTTTAAAGGGAGTTGAGAGACATAAGTACACTAACTGCTTCCTTTCAGCATCTCCTGTCTTGCTAAGAAGAGAAGGCATCCAGTTCTTTTGCCAGAATCATGATCTTGATTTGGACCACCTACATTAGCAGGTCCCCATTAGCCTCTAAGGTCTGTGTGAGGCCTGTTGAATAATTCTCTCCTAATTGTACAGAAAGTCTTGGGTCAGTCGATGTGATATCTACAGTCAATTTATTTTTCCATCTTTGTTTTCTGTCTTCTGAAGTTTCTATTTCTTGTGGTCCCTGGGGCATGTTATCAATCCTGTCATAACTTTCCAATCTTTCATAGTTACATCTTGATGCCAGCCAGTCTCTGAACCTTTTGAAAGGAAGGCCTGCCACCTATAGGAGACACCTCTCACTCCCAACACTTGGCTCTTTCTGTGGGAATGGAGTGACACCTGACAAACTCAGGGAGAGCTCTCCCAAACCATGCAGCCTTCTCACAGGACAGAGATGGGGGCAGTCATTGCTGTCAAGATCATTACTAAAGAGATAAAAGAGTAAATTGATCATGGAATTGGTCCTTTTCAACCATGTGAAGTGCTGTGAGCAACATGAGGTGCCTCCAAAGATGCTCCTTGTCGTCCACGGTGATTCAGCCTGCAGATGCAGCAGACTTTACTCAGTGATGGACAGGTCAGCTACGATGAGATCTGCAAGGTGCTGTCTGTGACACAGGAGCAACCAGAGACTTCCAGATGACTCATGATGACTGGTGACTATACTCACTTGTCTGAATGTTCAGTCACGTGGTGGGATTCCTTTCCCTCTGGTCAGAACTCTGTGGCTACACAGAAAGTTTGCTCTAGATAGAGGACTTGGTTATCCTCTGTGTAATTCATCATCATCCCACTTCACTGGGCAGAGGAGGGTAAGTCTCCATCCTTGACAATATCCAACACTGGAAAAAGCACCACAGAATATACAGAAGATAAATGTAGTGATTAGAATAGTTATGGCCTTCATAGACTTACGTGTCTGAATTCTTGGCCCATTGGAAGTGGTACTATTAGGAAGTATGGTCATTTTGAAGTAGGTATAGCCTTACTGGAGGAAGTATGTCACTGTGGAGGTAGGTTTTAAGAACTTCTTATATAGAAGTTCAAGCCACACCCAGTATGAGACATAGTTTCCTTCTGGCACCCTTCGGATCAAGATGTAGAACTCTCATTCCTTCCAACACCATGTCAGCCTGGATGCTGCCATCCTTCCCACCATGATGATAATGGACAAAACCTCTGAAACCGTAAGCCAGACCCATTTAATGACACACTTTTGGTCATGGTGTCTCTTCGTAGCAATACAACCCCAACTTAGACAATAAGTGTATTCATTTACCCTTAAAAGATTTTTAAAACTTCTAAATTGTTTATGTGTATATGTGGGTTGTGCACACGAGTGCAGTGTTCATTGAGGCCAGAAGAGGGTGGCAGATCCTTGGAGCTGGGGTTACAGGTAGCTGTGACCAGCCCAACATGGATGCTGGGAACCAAAAGAAGTTCCTCTGCAAGAGGAGTACATGCTGTTAACTGACAAGCCATGGTGGTCTTGGGTTATATAGAGAAGCAGGCTGAGTAAGCCATGGGGAGCAGGCCAGTAAGCAGCACCCCTCCATGACCTGACGCTACTTCCATGGAGCTTGGCTTCAAATCCCAAAGACTACAGCAATTCCCTTCAGAAGAAAATTCCTTAGGCTGACGGGATTTAGTATAACATATTGTACCAACGCAAAGCAAAACACAGCAAGACAGGATTCACAAAGCTGGCATCTCCCAGAAGCAGAATGGACTCTGACAACTCAACTAAAATTGTCAGAGAGTATTACTGAAATCCCAAAGTAGGGCAGAGAGAGCAATCTAATTGGCTGCAGCTGATTCAATCGGCCAGTCAGTTGGCCACAGCTTAATTAGTTAACTGACTTACAGGACCCCTGCAACCAACCAAATCTCATGGACTGTGATTAAACTTAATATTGGTTTGCTCTACTGGGTCCAGGACAGGGATCCTGGTCCAAATGAATGTACCTCCACAAAGCATTATTTAATGTGCATTAGAATATCAGGCTAGTGTCCTCTCCGTAGGGACTGGGAGCATACTGGCCCAATGTAGAACTGATTCAAGATGTAATTACACTATGTAATGTTCATAAAGTCCGTTCTGCTCTTCTAAACTCCCTTTAGAGTCTGGTAAACTCCAAGCACCGTCTCTAAATGTCGGGGTTAAAATTGTGTGAGGCTCCGGGCAATGGTCTGAAACTGACTCAATAGGCAGGCTTAGTCCTCCGAAGCTCAGCAGTTGGCGTCAGAAAACTCCAGTGGCTACAGAGCAGTGACAATTGGCAGAGCCAATGACAGCATATAGGAGACACCAGGGTCCCTTGGCAAAGGAGGGTCAAAGAGGCAGTGGAGAGGTACAGATATGTGCTAATCCTAGATAAAGACTTCCTAGGACAGCTCCCCCGACAAGTGCTATGTCACAACTGGGAAACATCTACCCTTATGGGCTCTCCCTGTGGGCTGAGATTGCTGGATCCTGCTTTATCATTTCTTCGCTGTGATATCCTTGAATCTCAAGAGCACCCCTGATGTGGACACATGAGTCTATTCACTCTCCAGTCTCCCATTTCCTGTTCCCCATACTCTTTGCTCTACAGACATAGCTACAATCCTTGGGGTCTCTCAGATCCCTCTTTATCTCCAAGAAGTCAGAAAACTGTTAGTCACAAAATGACCCTTTGCAAAAAGGTCCAGATTCTATTGTTGCCCTTCAAGTGTCTTGGAATTTGACATTAAAACATGGGTTTTCTTGATATTTCCAAACCAACAAACTACAATATATAGCAAAGGACAATATCAATCCATGACCACCATCACTGTGCACTTAAAAATATACTACATTAATCATATTTTTAAACAGACAATAATAAAACTACTTAACTGATGCAGTTTTAACTGGACACTACTATCCATCACTGGTGTTTGACCACTAGTAGAACATTAGGTGACCCTTAGTCCCATTCATGTATCTTTCAGATAGGATCTCTCATTTCTCCTACACCGCCCCCCCCCCCAAATCAAGACAATCTATTGGTTAATTCTCCATACTTTCTATTCAAGGTTAACAGAAAAACATGGTCAAAATATACTGTATAATAAATAAATAAATTTTAAAAATTAAGAAATTGAGTGAAAAAAATGTAGTCTACTTATTTCCTCCAAAGAATGTTTTATAGCCTGTTTTCACAAATAAAATATAAAAAGACACTTATCCCTATGTAAGTTTAGCCTCACATGCATTTTTCTCATTTCTGCAGCTGTAATTGGAGAGGGGAGGGGCTAAACAAATGCCTACATTCTCTGTTCCAAACATAAACCGTTGGCGTGTTAACATGCTCTGGCTTTGGAATAATGAACTTTGGAAATGATGCTGTCTAAGGTGACTGAGGCGAACTAAGTTTTTAAGTATGTTTTAAGCACTAGAAACAGTGACAATTTGTGGACAAAATAAACTTATATTTTGACAATATGAAGCTTTCTCCAATACAGGTTGTCACACCCAGGAGAAATCCATTCCGTAGGTCTCCAAGAGCAAAAATAGGTGATCCTCAAGTCCAACTTTTCTAAATAAATAGTTTTCCACCTGTGCACCAGATGGAAGGAGTCTCATGAGACTTACTAAACTGACTTATATCTAGTGCAGTAATTGTATGCAGAGGAGTTAAGATGCTCTGCCCGGAGTTGGTCCTTCCTCAACAACACTCAGGGTTCAAGGGCTACACATGCCCCAGACTTGGAAAACTAGAAATGAAGACACAATCAGGACCTTGTTTACCTGAGTAAGGGTTGGTGTTAGGACCCTGATAGCAGAATTTCAGACCTATGAATAAGAAGAGAAGGAGCTGTGGGGACTATATCCAAACTGAGGTTAACTTAGAAGGAACAATGCCAGAAGGTGCTTTTCTACCCATAGAATTTAGTGAATCAGAGGTACTTGAACATCTGTGTTTACTAAAACACTGTCCATAACAGCTAAGTTATCAAATGAACCTATGTGTCTGTCAACAAATAAAGAAAATGTGTGGTACATTTACAGTGTAATATTACTCATCCATAGGAAGGGAAAAAGTATAGTGTTTGCAGGAAATCTTATACCACTGAAGATTTTCATTGTAACAAATTAGGCCGATTGACATGTTTCCCATATATTTGGATCCTATATTTTATATAAATAAATAAAATTATGTTCATATGACTTGGAAGTGGAAGTGATGCTGTCTAAGGTAACTGAGGTGAACTAAGAGAGAAGGGGCGAGAGATAGTAGGGGTGATGGGAGAGAAGCTGAACTTTAATTTTAGTAACAAATAAAAAAGGGAGAAGAAAGATGGTACAAAGATATTGGAATCTTACAGAACCACCAGTCATCATGGCTAATCAATAGCCAAGCCATATGCCAAAAGAATGACAATGTAGACTCATTTCCATTGTACTTGAGACCTTCAACAAGACAGCTCATAAACAAACCTCTAATAAAGTTAAGGAAACATAAATGCAGACATAGTATTGGACTGCTGTAAAATAGAATCAGAAATCTGGACCTGGAGAGATGGCTCAGCCACTAAGAACTGTCTGATCCTGCAGAGAATCTGGGTGTGACTCCCAGGACCCACAAGGTGACTAACAACCATCTGTAACTACAGTTGCAGGGGAATCTGGCTCCCTCTTCTGGCCCTCACTGACACAAAATGACCCCCAACCTCCCCCACCCCAATACACAGAAACCTAATTTAAACTATTTTAGGTTTTGGTTCCCTCTTCCTGAAATGATTTTCTCCAAGCTATAGAATTATAATTGTGCTTTTAATCCCTGCGTGTGTGAACTTTCATAGCTCCTGACTCTAGAAACATGAGCTTCTTAATTTAACTTGGTCACGAAACTGTTACCAATACCCACATTTTACATTGCTTCTATCAAAGTTTGTCAAAATAATAAAAGAAACTATGGCTATAGCTTAACTTAATAGTATTTTCCCTGTGACTTGTAGGTAAAACTTGAAATTAACTGAACTATTTTATATTTTTTTGTGAGTCTGTCCAATGATCAAAAATATGTCTTGAAGAACCATTTAGATTTCTCCAAAATATTTCAAAAGATTTGTTTTTTTCCATTTTGCATGGTGTGTGTGTGTGTGTGTGTGTGTGTGTGTGTGTTTATGTACCCTGAGAGTTCTGAGGCATTTGATCCTCTAGAACTGGAAATACAGAAGGTTTTGAACCACCTGATATGGGTACTGGGAATTGAACTTGGGCCCTCTGAAAGAATAAATGGTGCTATTAACAATTGAGTTAACTCTTACAAAATATTCTAATAGATAACATTTTAGTATCTGTACCAAGGAATTTTAGACATAAAGTATACCATTTTACCATTATGACATTCATATGCTCCCAAATCATCACATGATCAAGGCTATGTTTTTTTAAGAGACACAGTCTCTCTATGTAGACCAGGATGGCCTCAAACTCACAGAGATTTGCCTTTCTCTGCCTCCCAAGTGCTGGCATTAAATATATGTAAACTGCTATGCCCAACAAGATAATTCTTACACAAATCTACCCTGAAAGATCACCCATGTCCCACTCACTGCCCTCCTAGCTCCTCTGTGCCTAGGCAACATAAATTCAGTTCTGTCACTATGGCAACCATAGTAGGACCTTCTATGAAACTTCATTATGACTCCCGCAGGCCTCCAAATCATGACTGTTCCCATTATCTATACAGACTCATGCAGTTCCCAGCAACAACAGAGAATTCCACCATGACCCCAGGCACTGGCTAAGTGATGGATGTGATGGATGCTGAATGATATGTGCCTGAGAGAACCACAGTGCACTCTGGGAAACCCGGAAGGAGGTGGTTATCATGAAAAATGATGTTTTTACCTATGATTCAATATTCAGGTTAGTTATAGTGGGAATCAAACCTGAAACCTGTGAGCAGAAGAGACTTAGGCTTCAGCTAGGACCTCAGCAAAGTAGAACATAAACTCAACCAGTTAGAATCCACCTTACATTGTAAAACTAGCCACTCTCACAATGGGACAGGCTTAGTAGGTACCAGACCAGTCATGCAATTTCTCGTTTGTTCTTATCCACTTGTCCATTATATGCCTACCTCTGAGGCCTTAATGTCAGGGCACTGAGTGTTCTCTAATACATAGATTTCTTCTTCTTTTTCAAGTCTCTGTATCTTTACTTTTATCATTCATGTTTATCTTTTATTGAAAACTCGTAGAATATATTCTGGTCAGAGCCCCCCCCCATCTCCTCCTAGGTCCTCCCCACCTCCCCACCAAGCCAACTCCCTACCTTCTTTCTTTGTCTTTAGAACACAGACAGGCAAATAAAAAAAGCAAACAAGCCAGAATAAAAAATAAGTTGAAAAAGTATAAAAAAATAGATACACACACACACACACACACACACACACACAAACCCCATAAAAACACAAAATTGTGATCCATAATATATAAACAAAAGACCTGTAAGATTAAAAAAAAACACTCAGGTGCAATAAGAGACAATACAAATCTGCAAAACCACCATTAAGTTTGTTTTGCCTTAGCAATCTACTGCTGGGCATGAGACGTACCTTTAAGTATAGTTTATATACCCAGTAAGACTCCTTTGCAGATGATTAGCAGTTGGAGATAGCTTCTGGGATGTGGTTGGGAGTTCCTTCTATCTGTCCCTTTCAGCACTGGGATCCCACCTGGTTTGAACCTGTGCAGGCCATTCTACTATCTGTGTTCACATTGTGTCAGTCCTACTGTGTCTAGAAGTCCTTCATGCCCTCTGGCTCTTACACTCTTTCCACCCCCTCTTCTGCAACACTCCCTGAGTGGAGGGGTTTGATGTGTGTATCTTATTTAAGACTGGGTGTTTCAAAGTCTCTCACTCCCTCTCATTGTCCAGTTGTGGGTGTGCATGTGGTATGTGGTATGTGATATGTGGTATGTGGTATGTGGTATGTGGATGTGTGGGGGTAGGTATTTAAGTTCATGTTTATAAAGGCATGTGTGAATGCAGGTGCACATTTCTAGAGCATACAGCAGAGGTTAGAAGCCAGCCTTGAACCTCAGATCTTATTCTCTACCTGACTGAGACAGGCTCTGCTATTGTGCACCATTACAAATGCCTGATTTACTGACCCACAAGCTTCATGGAGTCTCCTGACTCCCATCTTCCCAAAGAAGTGTTGGGATTAAAGACATGCATCCAGCTTTAGGTGGATTCTGGGGCTCCAAACTCATTATCAGGGCTGTGCTGTCAATGGTCTACCTACTCTTAAGTGAGCCATCCCTACTCTTAAGTGGAATCTTCAAAGGGTTCACTGTATCCCAGATATTTTTTAGACAGTATCATCAGTAACATAACATATGTGGGCTCACATTTTTCTATCTGACTAGTGTGATGTCAGAGCTGAGATGCTAAGGCAGGAAAAGCAAGGAAGGTTTACCTAAGGTTTTTCCTGGCCATTTGTCTCCTCTGTGCCCTCAAACTGAACTCCGGTTCTCTGAGGCTTAAGTAAAGATGGACACCTGTTAGGTAAGACATTTGAAGTACATTGGTAGTCCTCAATCTGTAGCAGCCCAAAGAAGGACTTGGGAATAGGGAATAACAAGACTTCATCTTCAGGAAGACATTGACCTGTGATTGGTCCAATTACACTTTATTGTTATTGTCATCGTGGTTTGTTGCATTTATTTGGTAGAAAACACACAGAGCTGGCAAGAAAGCATTGTGAGATGAATCCAATCAGGGTGCATGACTTGTCAAAGAACCCATAGGTGTCACGTATAACAAGGAAGCAAGCATTCAACGATCAATAAACATGCTATTTTCTAGTCTCTTCACTGCCTAAATTCCTTCCAATACAACTATTTTAATGTAATTCTTCATGGGTGTGAGATCACCAAGTTTTGTGTAGGGACACTTGGCCAGGTCCTCTGAGCTCTTTTTTAATCTGTAAGCACTCTCCATTTCCAGTACATATCTCACGAACGGCAGAAGACTTTGTCCCATTGGCAGATTCCACCTGGACATCTGTCTCTTTTTGCATCCTTGAGCTGGCCATTTCTCATTGCTTCCTCTTATATCGATCACAATATGTCTTAGAGGAGCCTCGGGATCTATGGTTCAGCTTGAATTTTACTTGTAGACAAGGAACTCCAGGCTGTCTTTGGCGGAGCATTTTTCTTTCCAATCTCTAAACAGTTAGGGTGAGCATTTATTGATCAAATCACCATCTTATTCTCACTAACCTACATGGAGTTCTGAGCCCGTCCTTCTCCTCTTTGTGGAATTTAGCTATTTTACTATATCTTCTGCAAGGAAGAGTTGAATGAGCCTCCCAAATATAGTCTCTCAAAAATATATTTCTGTTCAGCTTGTATTTAAGTAGTAGTCATGTTGGTGAGACATTCTGGGTATAGCTTCTGATGTTACTAGAAAACTCCCTGTCTCACAGAAAACTCCCTGCTCTGCTGTCTCTTATGTTTTTCCACCACTCACCTCTTCCACAATGTTCCCTGAGCCTTCTCTGTGGGTGTACTTTATAGACATATCTCTTGGGACTGGGCTCTACATTTTTGATTGGTTATACTTTTCTGTGGTGGTCTCTGTTGCAGAGAGAAGTTTTCTTGATGAGGGTTGAGAATTACACTTATCTGTGGCTACAACGGGAATCATGCATGTGCCAACATGGATAGAAGAAAGCCCAGGAGGACTCAATCCTAGACAAAGAACTAAAATATGCCAAGAGTGTGAGAAACAGTCTTTCCCAGGAATAAGCACACCAGTTGGTTGTCCAATATTAAACCATCAACCTTGACAACATACATATGAATATCAGCATACACCCTGAACAGGTTTGTATTTAGGAGTATGTCTGTATAAAGATGCACATATATGAATATAATAACAATTAATAAAGAAGAATGAATTTTGGAAAAGAGAAAGAAGGGGATATGGAAGTATTTGGAGAGAGAAAAAGGAAAGGGCAAGTGATGTAGTTATAATTTCAAAATCAAAAGAATAATTAAAAACATCTGTATATATCATTTCTTAAGTAACATAAGGTGTTTTGGAAAGCACCATGTCCAGAATATCAAACAGAGATCATATATATTTATTGTTGAAATAAACTGTTATAACAGAAGGATTATAATTTTAGATTTATTCTATTCATTTTTACTTTAGGCTTAATTTAATTTTTTTCTGGTGGTAAAATAAGCATAGCGTAAAGGTTGCCATTATGATGTTATTAATATCCACTTTGTGATGTGAGATCCCCTTTGAATGGTGAACACTCTGCTATGCTCCTGGACTTCAACAATATTTTGTTCTCCTCCCAAGGGGATATCAGTGGGCACTGCCAACATTCACGGAAGAAAGAGTGTAAGATCTTGTCAAGATATTCTACAAACCACAAATAGGAAACATCAGTTTCTGAGTTCCAGTCATTGAAGTTCCCGGGAATGGCAGATGGTGGACAGGCGGTGGGAGTAGGGCGGTCGGAGATGGGAATGGGGGAAGGGGCATGGGAGAGGGAGGGTTGGGGTGGGGATGAAGAACTCCTTTCTGAGTGAATCAAGGAAATCTCTCTTGCATCCTGAACCCAGACATTCGATATCAAACCATGTCTTTGCCTGTGTTGGTGCAGAATCAGCGTGTCTCAACATGCACATCAGAGTACTTTGTGTATACACCATGTCTACACAACAAACATGTTTCGGTCAATGACACCTCAGTGAGGTTATGTAAGTTATTGGAAATAAAGACATGTCAAAGTTAAGCCAGGAGGCATGATGAGAGGAAGAGGGTGTGGTTCCCGTAGACCTGAAAAAGATGCACATGAAACAGGTGAGCTTATCCTGTTGAATGGAAGCCCCATGCAACATACACATCAAGATAGGATTTCAGGCCCATACCGCAGGAACAGACACTTGCCTGATACAATACACCTAGCCCAAAGCCCACGTCAGCCAACCTCACAGGCCCTAGAAGTGAACCTACTATCATTATTCTGCTAAATGGACATAGTATCAAGCTGCCCTTTCTACATTTGTATCTCTCTGACCATAAATAAATGCAGCTCTCAGTCCTCATCCTACTGTTTTCTTTACACAGTGGATGGCAGTTAACAGAGAAACTCACAACTGGTCAAGTGACATGTATTCCAGAGAATACATGTCAGAGGGTGCTTAACCGCAATCTGAGCATTCATATCCCAGACCACACCCCAACCCCCAAGAGTTGGACTATCATGGAAGGAGAGACCAGAAAAGCTGCAAGAGCCAAAGGTCAGAGATGACCATGGTGAAATGGAATCTTCTGGATGTTTCACGTTTGATATACACAAACTCACAGCAACTGTGGCTGTCTGCACAGGATCAATCCAGCCAGCATCCTACCACGGAGTGGGAAGGGGCTCATGAACCTCCACCCCTAACCTAACTAAAAAGTTAGGAGGAGAGAGAGTCAGTTTTCTTTAAGGGTGTGTCCCCCTGGCAGATCCACCTTGCTCCAGTGGGTATCCCCACACCAGGGAGTACAAGGACAACAGTGTAAACTGACTTAGTGGGTTATTAAACAAAAAAAGGACATATAGGTTTGGGGAGTAGGAAGGCGTTAAGGTGGCTATGGGAGGAGCTAGGTGAGGAATGAGAGGTGAATATAATTAAGATACATTGTTAAGATTCTCAAAGAATTAATAAAGTGCCATATTTGAAAAAGGCACACCAAAATCATCTTTGCTCATTTGGTTTTAAAGAAAGGAAAACAATTTTATGTATACTAAAGAATTGAGTGCATTAGGTGTATGTAGTATGAGTGTTTCAGGGTGGCTCTGTTTGAAGGGCTGTCCCCTTTATGAGGTAAGGTATAACTTGCAGGGTAGTACTTTCTTCTAAGTCTCCAGGCTTTGAGGTGAACAGTGTTCTGGTTTTGGTTTTGGTTTTGGTTTTGGTTTTGGTTTTGGTTTTGGTTTTGGTTTTGGTTTTGGTTTTGGTTTTGGTTTTGGTTTTGGTTTTCTTAGTGAAAATTCCTTCCCTTGCCATCCAGCACATCCACCAATATTGTAAAGCAATGGGTACATCCCACCTTCTTTGCGGCCTAAGAAACTTTTTCTCTCTCTAAGTTGATCACCTCAGGTACTTTGTCATTACAGCAGTGGAAAGCTGACTGCACAGCACTTCCTAAGCTGAGGGAAGGAGAAGTCAGAGTTCTGGCGAGTAAGATTAATCCGCAAGCATCCTTGCTGAGTTGCACTTCCCAGTGGGAGCTGGTGGCAGGTGAGACTGAACTTGGTGTCACATTGAGAGTCTTTGAAAGTCCTTAACTGACTTAGATTCTGACCCTGTTATTTCTGCAGCTTGCCAAAGCGCACTGAGAGAGGAGAACTGAAGTGATCCGGCCTTTTCTTTCTTCTGAGCTTCGTGTAATTGAGATAAAAACATCTGAACCCAGAAGCCAGCAAAATGTCGGCTCTCCTAATCACTTCTCAGAAGAGTCTGGCAGACAGGGCCTCCAGACAGCAATTATCAAGGGACTGTGAGCTCCAGAGCCTGCAGCGTGTTCCTGGGAGAGCAGGGTAACAGCCCCGGAGGGGAGAAGAGCAGAGAGCAGGAAGGGAAGGGAAGCTTTTCTCGCATTTCAGAAAATGATCTCACATTTCTTCTTCAGTTATCTATCGGTGGAGTTCTCAGTGGGGAATCGTGAGCCCTGGAAATGATCTAGACTGTCTTGAGCCCTCAGCTTTGATTCTGAACAAGCAAAGAAGGGGCCTTCATGCTATCACCTTGCAGAGTTCAGTAAGGCCACGGGGCATGTCATTGGGATTGGGGCCCCTTCTGTCTTGTTTTCTTCAGACAGCTGTGTCCTCCAAGGGCTTCAGATAATCAGCAGATCCCTCCAAGACTGGGATGCTGTTCAAAGTGGTCATATTATGTTGTTATGTGTGATATTTTTCCTAGGAAGACACAACACATGTACACACACACACACACACACACACACACACACCTATTCAACCCAGGGAAAGAACCCACAATAGAACAAACTAGTAATGATACCAAAGTCTGTCTTGATAAACCAATGAGTTTTTAATAGCAATAGTAGTACCGGTAAGAGTCACTGACAAGGGGCAGGGATGACTCGACCTAGCTGCATCACCAAAAAGCCCACCCCAGCCCGGGTGACAGCTCAAGAGAGCATCAAAACTGGCAGTCTCTGCACAGTCTGCAGGGAGACACACTCCTCTCCGGGGGCTCCTCAGAGTCTACCCCCAGCGGGTGCTTGTTGCTTCTGAAAGCTGGGCTGGCCAGTGTCGCTTTCCCAGGCTGGTCGTGCTTCCTGGGTTTCACAAGTCACCTCCTTCCAGCATGGAGATATTTAAACCTGAGGAAACTACAGAGTACAACACGTTAAGGCTGCCACATATATAAAGTGGGTGTGTATGTGTGTACCTGTACATGTATGTGTGTGTATGTGCTAAGACCTGGCTAGAATCAATGAAACTGATTGTATTTTCTTCCTGTGATGGACAGATGTGTGAGAACTAGAGATGCTTAGACACTGGTATGAATTCAAAATCCTACATTGGGAGAAAAATAAATGGACAAATACATATGATCCAACAACATTGGGCATCCAGCTAGTGTGTGTGTGTGTTTGTGTGTGTGTGTGTGTGTGTTTGTGTGTGTGTGTGTGTGTGTGTGTGTGTTAGGATGTGGGGTCCTCGCACATCCGTGACTGCCCTTGAACTCCCTCTTTAGCTGAGGCTACCCTTGAACTTTTGATCCTCCTGTCTCCACCAAGTGCAAGCCTAACCAGCCCAATCTAACTGCCTTTTTAATTGTTGTGAAATCCTAGACTGAGAAAATGTAATAAAGGAAAGAAATGAGCCCTTTGCATTTGCCCATGAGGTGCATAAAAGGAAGCCAGGCTGTGAAGAGGTCCTCTCTGAAATGGCCTGAGTTTGCGTTCAGAGGCCACCTTACTCCCCTACTTACATAAAGATGCCTCTGGATGGTGAGGACAGAGAAGGAGAATTCTTTAAGTGCTGGAGCTATTTGAAACTCAGTCTATTTCTTTTAATGCTTTTGTTTGAAAGATTCGTTTACAGACAGCAAAAGATTTCAGCTTTCAGCACTGCATTTCAGGGAACAATGGATTCTCTTCGCAAAGTGAATTGTCATCTGTTTTCCCCAGAAGAGGCAAGATGCAGCTGAGCCGGGAAATTAACCACTAAAATAGCAGGAGAGATGATCGCTGATCACAGGGACAGATGGGCTGGTCTCTTCCATTCCTATTTATTTCCAAAGGATTGCTGATGGGCCCTCAGCCCTGTCTCATGTCCTTTTTTACCCCTGTGGTAATGTAGAGCCAAAAGTCCTCAACGTAGATTTATGTTCTGTGGGCGAGAAAAATATTCTGAAAAGAAGAGACTGTGGCATGGGAAATCCCCTAATTTGAGAGTCCATTTTATAATCAGCCTTGACACTTTAATTTGCTTCCAGGCTCTCAGGCAAGACTTAGCCATTATTTGAATTTTTAGGGAAAAGTAGTTCCATCACCAGCAGCCTCGCTTAGTCAGTCAAGCGTCAGTTCAATAGATACCTACTAGGCATCTGTGTGCTCAGTGCTGGTCTAGAGTTGGAGATGAAGATAAAAGCCTCATGGGGTTCATATTCTAGATATTAAGGCTGATAATAAGTCAGAAAAAGTATAATATAATTTTAGGAATTGTTGACAGGACTTTATGCATTTATTGCATCTTGGATGGAAGCATGTTAAGATACAAGGTGCTCTATTAGAAGGTGAGATACTCTATCCTTCAAGGAGGCTCCTTAATCTCAGGAGGTGAACGTCCCCAGGGTTTCAGGAAGTTCCAGAAACTGACAAGATTCACTAGCCCCCCCTCCCACCCTGGGCAAGCAGCGAGGTGACTGAGAAACACTCAGACTGGAGGGGAGAAGATGCATGGTAAATTCAGAGATCAACAGAGTCACCAGGAAAGGACACTCTTCAACCTGGTGAACTGCCTGCAGGCTGTGCAGTGTGCTCCAGGTTCCCGGCTTTTGGTGAGCTGTCACCCATGCTGAAGTGGGCTGTGGTGATGCAGCTGTCTCTGAGTCATTTCTGCTCCTGGAAGTAATCCCTCGACCATACGCCTGTAAGGAAACCCCAGGAAAACTCATTGGTTCACCAAGCTAGACTTTGGTGGCCTCCTTCCTGTGGTCTCCTTAGTTCTCTGTCTGGGGTGAGCAGACATTTGTTTATGTTCCCCAGGAACAGCGTCAGGCAGCACTTGCTCATCAAAACCCTGACACTGTGTAAGTATCCATTTCCACATCTTGTGCCAAGAAGACTGATACAGTGCTAACGTATTTAACAGTTTGAAGTAACACATCTTCCTGTTGTTGTGCATTAGTTACACAAAGTAAGGGATTTCTTTGCCACATTATCATATAATGTACTTTGGTAATATTCATCTGACTATTATGTTCCAAATTGTTATCCTTCCTCCCTTTCTCTTCCTTTCATATGCAACATTTTTCTATTAACAATAGAGCTGGGTATTTTATTTCCTGGATATATATATTTCCTGTGGTGGATGTTTTTCTTTCCTTGACTGTCCGTGACCTTACTCTGTTTTATGAAGTGTCTGTGTCTGAATTGGTAGATCTATAAATAAATGATCTTTACATAAAAAGAGAGGCTGATGCCTTGCCATGTGTATTATAAGTTTTCCCTCTGTTTTCAGCTGTCTTTTGGTTTAATTATGATACAGTTTAACAAACACACTTTAAAATATCATGTAGTCAAATTAATAGGTAGTTCTTTATGGCTTATTAACTTCCTTTTACGATGGAAGAGTTGTATCCATATGTCAGGGAAATCTTCATTCTTTATTTTTATGTTTACTAAAATGAGCTTGTGTAAAACTCTAGTAATTTGCATATTTTGTCAACTCCTAATAATTTCATTTTTCAGCCCATTATGTATTTTGTTCTCACCAGGAGGAGGCACAATTTGCTTCAAAAAAAAAAAAGGCAGGGTTTTGGAAGTAGAAAAATCATGAAATGAGAAATATACTACACATTCTCCAATGATACCCCAACCCCTAAAATCTCCCAGCTCCTGGAATAAATACATCAAGGAAAGTAGTTATTTTTGTAGATTAGAATTACAAATTATATTTACAAAGATGTTTTATCAAGAGAGGTCTGTGTGTGCCTTATAGCAATTAATAGCAGTATGAAGACAATATTTGCTACTTTTAATATTTTATTTATTTTATGTGTCTGGGTGTTTTGCCTGCATGCATGCAGTACCCACATGAGCTAGAAAAGAGCCTTGAATCTTTTTGAACTGGAGTTATAGATAGTTGTGAGCCACTGCAGGGGACCTTGGAATCAAACCCAGATCCTCTGCAAGAACAGCCCCTGTCTTAACTACTGAGTCATCTCTCCAGCCCCAACAACTGGCATTTAAAATAATTAGTTCTAAGTAGTTTGCAAGCTAGTTATCTGGGCATGTTATTGACCCCCACACACACCCTAGTGTGTGTGTGTGTGTGTGTGTGTGTGTGTGTGTGTGTGTGTGTGTGTCTGTGTCTGTGTGTCTGTGTCTGTGTGTCTGTGTGTCTGTGTCTGTGTGTCTGTGTGTCTGTGTGTGTCTGTGTGTGTGTGTGTTGCTAACCTGAAATAGAGTATTCATCATGTATCAAAATCTAATGGAAGTGCTAATGAATCTTGGGTGTTTTCTTCACACGCTCTCCGGAGGATTGGGTAATTACGCAGTTCCCCATGGACATCAGATGACTTTGGGTAATGACAGAAATTCCACGTGTCTTAGGATGCAGCTGAGACCGTGCTCAAGGCAATAACTGCTTTCTTGGAAGCCTCCTGGAGCTTGGGCTCACCTTGGACCTTCTTGCCAAGCTCTAACCTTATGAAACAGGGTTGGCATGCTTTATACCTTTTCCTGTATCCATCTCTCTGTCCTGGGTGACAGTGTGTTCTGCTATTGGTTTAGGTCTTCCGTTCATTCCTGTAGATTCTGTGCATCTCTTGAAGGGCTTTCTGATAAGTGGTGAAGGGGTGTGTGTGTGTGTGTGTGTGTGTGTGTGTGTGTGTGTGTGTGTGTGTGTTTTATGTTTTGTTTCTGTTTCTTTGCCATTCGGGAAAGACTTAAGGATAAGTGCCACTCCAGGAATGAAACTTCCTTCTGCAGGAATTTAGTTGGTAAAGTTATTCCAGAAGAAGTCCTTTTACTCTTTCTTTCCAGCATCCATCAACTTTAAGAGCATGGGAACAGATCCATTTATGTTACAGGCTCTGCCTCTCCCCTCCCTGGGGAGAGCCTTCTATACTTAACAGAATATTGTCACCAGCCCGTTCATCACTACTTGCCTCTGTCATCCTCAGTGAGCTTGAATGCAGTTGTCGACTACAGAGGATGAAAGGCTTCTTTACCTCCCCCACACCACACCTCTCTTGCATGTTCTCCTTTTAATGTTCTATGTGGTGCTCCCTCCTCCTTGAGATGCCTCATCCACTCCTTTCCAAAGAAACAGAATTTGGATCTGACTATGGCCAGTGCCTTCCCTTGAAGCCAGGAATAATGTTCTAAACTAGGGAAGTTAATGTCCTGAGGTATATTTTTAAATCTACTGGACTGTAACTGGATAGACAGATCAGTGGTTATGAGCACTGGCTGCTCTTGTGGAGGACCCAGGTTCAATTCCCAACACATAGAGGTTCAAAACATCTGTAATTTCAGATTCTGAGGATCTAAGGTCCTCTTTGACCTCCTTGGGCGAATATATACATGCAGGCAAAACACCTGATCATGTAAAATAAAACTTTTCTTTTTAAATCCACTGTGTTTTTATAAAGTGTGACAGTGAATAGGAGAAAATGGGGGTTTCAAGGAACTTGGATTCTCCCACAACTTAAATATCTTTGGGATAAGTTGGGGTGTAGAGGTGTTTCTTAAACATGCTGGTTCATTTCCTATAGGTGTGAACTCTTATTGTAACCATGTCCTACTACCCCTGAACCGCTTGCAACACCCTGTGGTAAGAGAAACACCAGTCCTTTCTCTTTTCCCCTCTGCTTTCTATAGTCAGGCACATTTTCCTAAGGGCAGAGTCCACATGACCCTAGCCTTACAGTCTGGTCTATATGTAGTGGGGTGATTAATATTGTTTATCAAACCTACGGAACATAGACTCACCTTGGCAACAAGCCTCTTGACTTGTGTGGTCATTTCTAGATCAGGGTAACTGAGATGAGAAGAAGACTTAGCCTAAACAGGGATAACACCATCCACGGGTCAGGTTCCTGCACTGAATGCAAAAGAGACAGTGAGCTGAGCCCCAGCATCCATCTTTCTCTCTGCTTCCTGATTGCGGGTACAATGTGATCCCAGGACTCATATCCTTACTGCTGCTGCTTCCTTGCCATGGTGGACTATGCCCCCTTGAACTGTGAGCTAAATAAACCCTTCATCCCTTCATTTGCTTTTGCTAGGTGTTTTGTCACGTCAGGATAAGGAAATGGAACAAATGCATACAACAACTAGTAACCTTGAGCGAGAGACAGGAACGTAATGACCGTCTTACTCTCTGGATCCTCAGGTGCAGGAGGGACCAAACTCACAGTCAGCTCTCTGTATGTAGATGTGATGATACCTTGAGTCTACTAGAGTCCTGTTTAAAAGAATCCTGGATTCATAGGTCATTTCCTAACCCCCGTGGGGTATTAGATGTCTGGAACGGTCAACGTGGTCTGCGTGGTCAGCACCCCTAAAACTGGATTTTAGAAGATACATCCAGAGATCACTCCTGCATACACACACACACACACACACACACACACACACACACACACACACAACTACTAAGCAAACTGGTAAAGAAGATGGCCATCCTTCCCTGAAGACTGATGAGCACAGGCAGCAATGGCACTGGATAAAGACTATTCAAATAAATCACTTTCTGATATATAGACTGCTTTCCCTTTTCATCTCCACTTTCACAGAGTAATTTGAAAAAAAAAAAAAAAACCTTTAAGCTAAAGGTGAGCTTCAAGGGACTGGAGAGATAGCTTTGTAGTTAAGAGCTCTATCTACTCTTGCAGAAGACCTGGGTTCGATTCCCAGCACCCATATGGTGGCTCACAACCATCCCAGTTCCAGGGGATTTGGCACATACCTTGGTCTCTGTGTCACTTCGTGTGCATGGAGCACAGACGCAGGCACACACACATACACATAAAAAGTGAGGTACAAAGATATGCAATGAACCGCTAAGTGTTAAAATGCTAAGGTAGAGATAGGATATGTACTATAATGCATAAGTAAAATAAATCCTGAAGTTACTAGCAACACAAAAGAAAACTATCCACTCTTCTCCTTCATTGTTGAAATGTTATAAATCATCGGCCTTATGGGGCAAAAATTATAAATCAACATTGCCTTATGGGACAAAATCTCAGGAAATATTTTTATATTAAGAGATACAGTTTTATAACAACACTAAAAATAGATACAACAACATATGATTCGCTTCTGATTCTGTATCCAGGGAAATGAAGCCAGTGTATCAGAGTCACAGATGTGCACATACTTATGAAAACACTGGTCACAATTGTCATGATTCCAGGACAAGGGAGACCTCACCCCTGCTGGACTATAACCAAGGAGGTCACTACATCCACCACAAGCTACCAGGGCCAGCAGCAAGGATTCTGGGGTCCTCTTTAGCAACAGCGTCCAGTGTGGTAGGAGCTGTGCCTATCTAAGTTAGGGGAAACACCCTGGCACAGAAAGCAAGCTGCCAGGACTGTGCTGAGTCTCAGATCTCTCCTCCCTCAACATCTCTCTGCATCCAAGGCTAAGAGATACACAAGACTAGGCCAGGAGTGGAAAACAACCTCTATTGTAATGAATGGGATTCTGCTTCCTGTATCACTGCTGAAGGTCAGCAGGGTGCCTGATATGATATGATATACTCCATGTATATTTGTAAATAACCAGAATAAGCATAAGCACCTACTGTGGCATCCTTCACAGTACAGGGCAGCTCTTAGGAGAAAGGCAGGAAGGGAAGGAAACACACACACACCTGGCAAAGAGATCACTAGCTTACCACTGACCTTTATCTGACTTTTAAATTAAGTTTTATTCTATATTCACAGTGAGTAAATAATCTATGGGTCCATGGTTAAAAAAAAATCCCCATAGATTTGTCAATTTTCTCCATTTTAATTGCTTTTTATCCCCACTGACCAAATGTGCTCACTAGTTTTCAGAACTGTTATGCAGCTAGGGTTTATAATATATATAATTTTTTTTGCTGTTGTTTCTTGGTTTTAAACAGAAACTCATCAGAGAGGAAAATAAACAAGACGATTTTTGAAGTCTTTTCTACATTTGTTTGTGGTGGAAGAGTGGTGTAGCCCAGGGCTGTGTCTGCTTCAAAATGCAGGGAGAGTCAGCCTACAGTCCATAATTAGCACCGACATGTCATTCCAGTGAGAGCCACAGTCCTGTGCCACCCTGTGGGACTTAAGTCCTGATCATGAAAATCCATGCCCGCACATCCTCTCTGAAGGGCCCGAAAAAGTCCCTTGGAAAGTGTCATTCATCCTTCATACGTGTCTCTCTAGCACCTGCCTGGTCCACTGTGCCATAAAATGAAATCTCTCTTAATGAGAAACTGCACCTACCTTTTGGCCTCCGGTTTCTGAATTTCACAGCTTATTATGAACGTTTCCATTTATTCAGAGGGTGCCTTTCTGACGTGTTAACTCCATCTTTCAATCAGCCCTATTATATTCCTTTCTCACTTTTTAAAACGATCTACCATGTGGTCTTTGCGTGTGGAGGGGTTTTATTAATCTGTGTTCTGAAAGCCTGGCTGGGTTGGATGGGCTCCCCTTCCTTTCCCCTTTTGATTCACTATGCAAAGCTGAAGGCAGATGAGCCCATGAATTCTAGAGTCCAGTGGCCGTTTAGCCACCTGCTTTTTTCCCCAGGGCTGCAGAGCCACCTGGTACAAAGTCATGGCCCATCCTGCTTGCAGACAGCTTTCTGGAAGCTGGGGGGTTGTTTTGTTTTTATGATGGAGGGTTGTTTGTAAAGAAACAGGAAGCATCGAAACACACATTCTAGATAAGTGGTTCTTAACCTTCCTAGTGTTGCTACCATAAAATTATTTTAGTTGCTACTCCATAACTGTGATTTTACTATTACTGTGAATCATAGTGTAAATATCTGTGGTTTCCAGGGTCTTAAGTGGCCCCTGGGTATGGGTGGTTTGACCACCCCACCCCCCAAAGCTGATCGCGATTCACATGTTGAGAACCACTGTTTTAGATGGTCCAAGATGTACAGAGTGACTTTCTGAGTGACACAATGGCATCTTCCTACTGGTGTCTCTGTTTTTATTTAAAAATCAAGGCTCTGCTGATGAGTGGAGCAGGGGGAAACTCACCTCAGCCTGGTTTTAATTTAAGGAGGAGGGAATAGGAGGGAGAGAGGGAGAGAGAAGGCAGTCATATGGAAATGAAAGAAAAGTAGAGTAGGAGAGAAAAAGAAGAGGTGGGGAGGGAAGAGGAGGGGGGGGGATTGTGGCTTGGAATGACAGGAGTGAAAGAAGGAGATGGAGGAAGAAAAGAGAAGAGGAAGTAGAGGCCAGGGAAGGCAGAGGAGGAGATAAGAGAGGAAGAGAGATCAGGAGGGGGTGGGAAATCTCACTTCTTACTGTGATTGAAGGCTCAGAACAGCACCAGCTTCAGCCTTGTCCCCCTACCCACCCTACCCCCATCTAAAAATCAGCCTTTCTATACTTCCATATCTCAGTTTCTCTATCTTACTTACATCTGTTGGCTCTGTCTCCTTTTTAGGGTTATTGTGATGGAATCAACAGACCTGGTAAGAGCATCCACCCTCCGTTATTAGACAGTCAGTTAGAAACCAGAATGTCATCCTGGGAGACAGAGCGTGAACATTTGGTCTCTTATCTGGAGAAAAGCTGTTCTTTGAGCCCTCCTGGAGTCAGTACCTGTACCTGGGCAAGTAGAATGTGGATGGGATACATCAGGACCATCCTTCCTGCATTCAACTAGACACCAGACGTATGGGGAGTAAAGACGCGGAGGAACTGTTATCCCTCAATGGTATATCTGCATACTGTTTGAACAGGTGAAGGACAATGGCCATTGAGTGACATATATCCAAGTTCAATCTCAGGAACTACAGGCACAGCTACCTGATGGGGGAAAGAGTCAGAGCTTGATATAGGGCACATGCCAAAAGTAACTCTTTGTTAATCACATTTAAGGAATAAATGTCTTCTTAATTAGAAATAGAAATAATAACTGGGACCCAGGATGCCCCTTGTGGTGGAAGTCTGTTTATCTCTCACATGCAGAGCTGGGCTGTTAGACATTTTGGTCCAAGGATGAAGGCTTTCACTAGCCCATCAGTACATCAGTCTTCACATGACCCCTCTTCCCAATGGCTCAAAAATGGTCAACATTTGATCCAGGCAGGGGGACAGAGAACAGCAGGGTATCCTTGGGAACGGTCTCTGTTCCATCACAAGGAGAAAGTCATCCATTCACAGCTAACCACGGAACAAGCTGGGAACGTCCATGTTACATGAAGCAGCCACATGAACAAAGGGGAATTTAAAATTTTTAAATTTTGTGTTGAGAACACTGGAAACAAACCAAAGGTTTCCCACACCAGACTCTGATTTTAGACACATGCAGGCAACCTCGAGCACTACCAATCATGTTATCTTGAACTCATCTGCAGGCACACACAATTCTTTCTGCTTACATGTCTGTATTGCTCATATGCCTACCATTCTATGAGGCTTCTCAGTAGCAAAAGGAAAATAGACTGAAACTAGTGGTTGAAGTGGCTTGAGCTACAAAATCCATTAGCAAAGCCCCTGGCTATTTTTCTGGTTCTATTTGGATAAATTTAAGATAAGTTGGAAAGAAAAAAGCCAGAAAGTGATTCTGTCCAGGAGTCGTAGCTAGCAAAGGGAGAATTTTCCCTTGGGATGTCTGCTGCTGGCCACCTCTGGTCTTTTCCATGACTACTAAAAATGTGGGAGGTTCTCCTCAGAGGACTTCTTAGAAACTATATGTTGTCCTCATTCCAGACAATACATTGGTTTGTTCTTTGAACCTAGATGAATGGGGTGTTTAGATCTACTTGTGTACTGGCTAGTTTTTGTGTCAACTTGACACAGCAGGGTTATCACAGAGAAAGGAGCTTCAGAAAGGAGCTTCAGTTGGGGAAATGCCTTCATGAGATCCAGCTGTGGGGTATTTTCTCAATTAGTGATCAAGGGGGAAAGGGGTGGGACCATATCTGGGCTGGCAGTCTTGGGTTCTATAAGAGAGTAGGCTGAGCAAGCCAGGGGAAGCAAGCCAGTAAAGAACATCCCTCCGTGGCCTCTGCATCAGCTCCTGCTTCCTGACCTGCTTGAGTTCCAGTCCTGACTTCCTTGGTGATGAACAGCTGTATGGAAGTGTAAGCCGAATAAACCCTTTCCTCCCCAACTTGCTTCTTGGTCATGATGTTTGTTCAGGAATAGAAACCCTGACTAAGACAACTTGTAAACTTTCATCCGTATTGATACAAAATTGATTCATTGTTGCTACACCTCGCATCAGTTGTCAACTTGACACATCTGGGGAAAGGGGAACCTTAGCTGAGGAATTATCTCCACCAAGTTGGTCCACAGGCAAGTCTTCAGTACATTTTTTTTGTAATCAATAATTGACCTGGGAGTGTCTAGCCCACTGTGGGCAGTGCCACCCCTGGGCAGGTGGTCCTGAGTTGAATAAGAAAGCAAGTTGAACAAGTGATGGAGAGAGGAGCAAGACATAAGTGGCATTCCTGCAGGGCTTCTGCTTCAGTGCCTGCCTCTAAGTTCCTGCACTGACTTTTCTCAGTAATAAACTGTGGTCAGGATGTGACCACACATTGCTGTTGGTATTTATGGTATTTATGGTATTTACTATACCAACAGAAACCAAACTAGATATAAATCCTAGAAAATTTGGAAACTACAGGTAGCTTCCAAGGAGATAATAAAAGTGACCAAACCATCAAGTTCTCAGAAGACCTCACAGTGGGAATATTTTATATCAGAGGCTTTTGTAATTTTTTTCTAACACATGCATTTTTGAAGAAAATATCACTTGAAAATAATGTTTCATAACTGTTGCCGGTGGCTGTAGCACTTACACCTTTGTGTCATTCAATGTTTTATGAATTATTACCTATAACAAATGACTAGAATTTTGTTATTACAGTCTTTATTTGGCCCAAATTATGAACTTAAAATATCTAAAGGAATTGGATGATGTGTTGTATTCCAGGAATCGCAGCACTCAGGAGGCAGAGGCAGACAGATCTCTGGATTTCAGGCCAGCCTGATCTTCAGAGTGAGTTCCAGGCCAGCCAGGACTACATAGTGATAACCTGCCTCAAAAAATAAAGAATTTCTACCTGACTCAAATACATAAACTAAAAATATTACGGATCTAGCTACATACTATAAGCCATTTTTTTGTATTCACTATTTGTTTTCTTTGTTTGATGAAATGTCTTTTCAAGGTGAGAGTTTGTGTGTGTGCATGTGCCTGTGTGTGTGTCTGTGATATCTGTATTGTTATAAAAGCCTTTAAAATCATTGCTCTGTACCACAAATATTTTAAGATTTGAAGTATATAAAAACTATTCAGAAGCAGGGCTTACCATTCTTGATTGGAAGTGTAACTGCTTGGAAATACTTGAGAAATTAAAACAAGTTATTCCAATGGCAAAAGAAAATGAAGCCAGGACACCCAGTCACTGTAGGAGAGCCTTCAGCCTTCAGCTTTCTAGCTCCAAACAATGACAAATGCATTAACAGTCTGGCCACCTAGGAGGTTGTCAGCCTCCCCTTACAGCCTCCCATGGGTCCTCGTTCTTTTTGTAGCTCTGTTGACACTTACCTGAGTTATCTCTTACATATTCCTCTCTCAGTTAAAGGCTATGATTTCAATAATACTTGGTTACTCAGCTATTCTTCAGTAGCTCTAGGCATTCATGGATTAAGGGTCTTTGGAGCAGGTCTACCTGGTGGTTAGTGCCACTAGAATTTTAATGCATATCCTGTCCACTCATCCATGTCCATGGGTGAAGCTGATGAGCATTATAAACATTAAGCCAAGAAATGAATCCATGCATGAGTGATTATGTATTGTGTAATTACATTTATGTAAAATATATAAAAATAAATAAGCCCGTAATGATGGAAAGTAGACTAGTTTCTACTTCAATAAACTTTTAAAGATTTTTTTTAACTAAAGTTTTCTACTTTAGTAGAAAGGGGACTCTAGTAAGTGCTGGACAGAGGGTACTGAGGAATGTCTGAGCAGGTGGAAGCAGGATGGTCTTGAAAACATACAACGCTGATGGCTTTGTATGTGTAATACAATGTAAGAAAAAGTGATGGCTGGTTAAACTTAGGTCACATGATTTTCTCTTAAATACTCTCATATGTATATATCTAAATAATTGTACAAGACGTTCTAGCCTATATGTGTCTACTATCATCTGTATATTGATTATTGATCTAAATTTTGTTAACAATCTACTGATCATCTACGCACTTACTTATTGTCTGTCTGTTATCATAAACTATCTATCCAAGTTATCTATTTGTTACCCATTTACCTACTTTCCTATCACCTATCATTTATGTATCCTCCATCTCTGTATCCATCTATCTGCCTATCTATCTTTATATCTATCTATCTATCTATCTATCTATCTATCTATCTATCTATCTATCTACCAATCTGCCTACCTATCTATCCAGCTATCAGCTATCATTTTTAGCAATCTTTTTCTACCTATATCATTTATCTATATCCTATATACTATCATTCATCTATTCTTTGTTTATGTATTATCTATATCATCTATTTTCTAATATTTATGTCTATCATATATCTATGTACCTATGTGTCTATCAAGAATGTCAGAGCCATTGCTTCATTTACCTCTAAAACCTCATGATCCATCACAATGTCTGAAACACAGAAGTGACTCAGTAAATTGCATTAAATTACAGAATTAGATCATTTATAGAAACCCATCCTAGGTCCTCTATTTCATACCACCTACCATGTAGATTAACGAAGGGGAGCCTATTATTCTTAATTTGCGATCTGTGAAATGTCAGGCCGCCAGCTCCTGCCTGATTCACAGTGCAGCCACCTTTGTAAAAGTTCCCCCTGATTTATTAGATCTGCTCATTCTGGGTGAATAAGATTCATCACACCGTGCCTGTGGAGCATTGCTTCTTCTAGGGGCAGTGAGAAACAGATCTAGAAGGTACAAGACCAGCTGAGAGTCTAGAAGTAAAATTTTCTCAACTCACACATTCTCTGGAGGATGAGAGACAATTCTGCGCTTGGACACTTATGACTGAATGGCCCTTGGAATCAGCGATGGGTAGGGGAGCATCTGCCTCTCTGGCACACATTCCTGAAGTCACTATTGACTTACTGCAACAGAGACAAATCTCTTAGTCAGCTGATGCTGTTATATGTCTCATAAATTCTAGGTTTCAATTTCCCCAGGATTGTCCCATTTCTAATATTAAACCTCCTATTGGCTCAAAACTCCCATTCCCAGCTCATGGACACAACAACATCCTATCTTATAGTGATAGGTGTAGTAGGTGTGAGAATTTATGACAAGATCCACAGATCTCCAAAGACAGAAACAAGCATTCTTGTTTCTTTTAGAATTTCTCTCTCTGTCTCTCTGTCCTCTCTGCCTCTCTCTCTCTCTCTCTCTCTCTCTCTCTCTCTCTCTCTCTCGTGTTTATGGTATATGTGTGTGTGTATGTGTGTGGTGTGTCTGTGTGTATGGGAGACAGAGAGACAGAGACAGAGACAAAGAGCAGGTGTGTACCAGCCCTGACCATCACCCTGTTTGAGATAGCATCTCTGGTTTAACCCTACAGATCTGGACCCTGAGCTTCCAGATATTCTCCTGTCTCTTCACACATCTCCATAGGTTCAGTGGACTGAAGGTCCAATATGCTCTCTGCAGCTTTATGTGGGTTCTAGAGATCTGAACTCCAGTCCTCATGTTGAGCTGGGCTCCCAGAACCTACTTGGGCATTGCACAACTGCCTTTAATTTCACTTCCAAGGGATCTAAAGTTCTCTTGTGGCCTCTGTTGGTACTTCCCTCATATGCACGTACACACACACACACACACACACACACACACACACTTACATAATTAAAAATAATAAAAACGAATCTTTTTAAAAATCACAATAACAAACCTCATTCTTCTCCTCTCCTGGGAAGTTTCTTAAAGTTTCAATTATTTTCTTGGTTTATATGAAGATTTTAATAAATTCACAAGAATCAGGAAACAACAGAATATATTGTAACTTGTCAAAACACAAACTAGATTTTACTCATTTTTTTGCATATTCACTCAGCATCCACTTGTAAATTTTGACAAATTCCACTCAATCTTTAAATTCAGCCCCAAAGAAAACAGTCATTATCTGTCAAAGCCTTGCATGCTTCCTGCACCACAGTGATAGAGCAGGGCATGGTGTGACTTTGAGTGACACGCAGGCTCTCAGCGGGAACGTTTTTGGTTAATTTTCTCTTTCTTCAAGGCGTGTAGAAGGACTTAATAAGGTTTGAAAACTTTATAGAAATGAAAGTAGATAGGCTTCTTAGGCATGTATCTTCATGTTGACACAGGGTGGGTGTTAAAATGCATGTCTGCCCAGAAAACCATATATCCAATGTGTGGGACAAGGAGAGTGTCTTCCTCTCATCAGGAAATGGGCTGAGGTGGGAAGGAAATGATTAAGATGAAAGTCTCCGTTCTGTTTGGCTGAAGAGTTGGGTGACCTTTGCAGGGGCCTCACAGAATCTGAAAGGGATGAACAGAGTCACAGGGATTGTCAACACATTACCTACAAGTTTTACAGAAAAGGGAAAGAGACTAATTTTTGCTGCCAAACTCAAGAGAATGTCCATCACCAAAGGGCATCTGTACTCAAAAATTTCTCAACTTCGGTATTACTGGGATGCTCTCAGATTTTTTTTCCTACAACATTTGCATACTCCAACAAAAGAAGGATGCAGAATTTGAAATGCAAATTCTTTCTGGGAAATTGAAAATGATGGTACAAGTCTGGGAGATGGCTCAGCCGGTAAAGTGCTTGCCACACAAGCACAAGGAACTGAGTTTGATCTCCAGGGACCATGCTAAAACTCAGGGGCCACAGTACTGGCTTATTAATCACAATCCAGGGCTGGTGGAGAGACAATCTTTCTAGCCACTCTAGAGTCAGTGAGGGTTAGGTTCAATGAGAGATGCTGTTTAAAATAATGGGTAGAGAGAGACGGAGGAAGACACAAGATGCCAACCTACATCTACTGCACACACAGTCAGAGGTGTATGTGCATACAAAACACACACACAAATATGCATGGTGCATTTCAGATATGAGTAACCAGCGTTAAGAATACATAGATGTGATAAAAACCTAAATAACACACAGCTGGTCCCCCAGAAAAGACAACGGCAACACAAAGTGAATGTACATTTTTTTTAAGAATTAGAGAGAGACTCAGATGGTCATAAGTATAAACTTGTGCATTTCGAGTCCAATGCTTTCTGGTAATATTTACAGTGTATCACTGGCCCGTGGGCTTAAAAATCACTATAAATATAAGATTAAAAAGGAGAAAAGAATCATTACAATCAAAGTAGAGTTGGCCAAATGTAGAGTTGCCCTACAATGTAGGTTAGAGATGAAAGTCAAAAGGATTTAACCTTCTACTGTGTTTAGTTTCCAAACTGTATAAAAATAAGAAGGCAGACCCCAGGGGATCATCTCTTCTGAAATCCAGAGAGTGGGGCACATTATTCCACCACCCCAACACAGTGAACCCATCTCCACATGGAAATGAAATTCCTCTGAAATTCAAGGACAGAATATCAGGTCTGGCTCATCAGCTACATCCTAGAGACAGTTCAGTGTTAAGCAATGACTCAACAGGATGTTGAGGTAATGGCTGCATGAGCTTCAAGGAGAGAAACCTGTGCTACACAGAGATGGCCATGGCCTTCTTCCTTTGTCAAGCCCATGGTAGGTGCCTGCAATCAGTTCTTTCTTCTCTCGCCATTTCAAAGACACACATGGACAACACAACCTTCACTCTTCAGAAGAATGCACTCTCTCTAATCCAAGCTCCACGGAAACCTTCTCTTCATAGTCTTCATAAGCTACAGTCTTTGGAGACTGCTGTTTGGGAGTGGGTTTGGTGCCCTCCTTAGCTCCATGGCCAGTAGACTTAGGTGCTGATCAAAGCTGCGTAGAGTGTCAAGATGTTGGAAACAGAGTCAGGGTCTTGTCTTTTTCCTTCTAACTTTATCAGAGGAGCTGTAATGCTATTTTTCTCCAGCAGATGCTCCTTTCAGATCCTGGGAGCAAAAAGATGCAGAGTCAGCCCCAGGCAGCACACTGTGTGGGAGTTCTATTGGGCCCTGGTAATCCCCAGGGAAATCATGTGTCTGGCTGGCTGTCAACATGATAGCATCCATTTCAAAGCCCACTCACAAAAGAGTGCAGCCACATGGCTTGCTTTAGTCATTGCAATGAGCAAAGAAATCTGACTCTTTCTCTCGTCCGTAAATAACAGTGCTTCCACATAGAGCTGCTTCTGATGGCCTGAGCCATGGTATAGGTGACCAGTAGGTACAATGTACAAGAGAGAAACCACCTTTGTGGTATGTCTTAAGAGTCTGTATGCAGAGACACTCAATGTGACCCAGTCTACATTGTCTTTAACCATTCAGTTGATAAAAGCATTTCTACCCATCATGGGGGCATAGCAGTAATAAGCCCCACCCCCTCCCATGGACACAGGAAAAATCAAGTTACCCTTGGATAACAGGGTAAAACCTTTATCAGAGACAGACAAATGAATTTAAAACCTCCACTTATTGTATTCTTAAACAATTCTGGCAACTGAAGGTAGAGCCTTGTATACGCTAAGCAAGTCTACTGCCTAGCTCTATCTCAAGCCTTTACCTATTCCAGCCTTTATGTAATCGAATTCAAAATAAAGATTCATTCCATGTTCTGAATGAGAGTGTGTATTCATATATTCTCGCATGCTCTCAATTTCACAGATTGGTTGCACATAATAAGAGAGAATGAAGTTATAGTACAGTTGAAAGAGCTAAGCATCTGCCATTAAGTTCATCCCGGGACCCACTCGGTGGGAGGGGAGAACCAGCTCCCTCAAGCTGTCCTCTGACCTCCCCGTGCACACACGTGCACACGCACCTACTCACAAACAAACATAACAAAATATTTTTTAAAGAACGTGTTTTCAGTTTAAAATCTTGTCCAAAGTATGCTTTACTATTTAAGAAATGGATTATATCCTGAAAGAGTTTTGATACCCACCTACAGATTTTTATCTTCTTCGCATTTTTCCCTAATAACAAATGACTCCCTAAAGAAATTGCAATGCGAATAATGACTGAATCACTCATAAGGATTATTTCATGACTTGTGCAAAGTTCAGCAGGTCAGTATGGACTCTGGTGATTCTGTTTGACTAGACACAGTCCTCGGCAGCTTCCCCATCCACATCTTGCCCTTCACTCAACCACTCTCAATGCAGAACATCCAGAAGCATCCAGGGATTTTGCAACTTTGTGTATGTCTGGTGCTGATCTGCCATCTCGGGAGCAGAGCCAAAGTGAGAACAGCACCATAAATAGAGATTTTCCATGAACTGGTCAGTGAATTCTATTGATGAAGAATTGCCTTTAACCATTCAGTTGATAAAAACATTTCTATCCATCTCAGGGACATAGCAGTACTAAGCCTCCTTTATGGGCAGAGGGGGGGGGGGATCAGGCTCCCTTTGGATAGCAGAGTAAAACCATACATTATTGCTACACATTACTGGTGACACATAAGCACCGTTTGTATCTGTGAGAGTTTCAGGAGTCAGGGCCTCTTCTGAAGACGTAACAACAGCATCACCGAGAGTGAAGAACAGAAGTCAAGGTAGATCAAGCTTCCTGTTCTTAGACTAGTCAGGTCTGCTCTCCACCCTTCATTCCTTCTGTTAACAATACTGGATTTTAATCCGAGTTTTGTAGAGCTATTTCTATTGGCCAATTATATAGTCAAATTTTCACACAAACACATGCCCTTTGCCTACCTAGAATGAGTGATTTAAACTTGTGTTTAGGCTTATGAAGTTGCCTTCATCACCTAAGTGCAGCTCGTTGATATCAATTAACCGTCAGTAAAATGGCACAGAGTATGAACACAACCAAGCATTCATTGCTGATGTCAGTGTTGCCCTCTCTCTAGTTCTGATGCCTTTAGGAATAGAAATGTTGCATACATTGGCCAGAATAACTGTCCAATGGAAAAAAATATATATCTCATTTCTCTGTAGCGATTAGGGAAATTTATCAGGAAAGGGTTCCTTTTTCCATAAGCCTGTTCATATGGATTTTAAAGATAGGTATAAGTGGCTAGGAATTGCCTGGAAGGATGGGTAGATAGAGTCTGCTGTGTGATTCACTTTGGAGAGTGGAGGAATTCAAAATGAGCAACCCACCAAGCAGGAGGGGAGGGCTGTCTTCTTTACAAACCCACAGCCAGGCAGCGGCACTAATGACACCATGCAATGAGAGCCCTGTGTGGCTAGTCCTCTTCCTGAAGAGCAAACATGGGTGTAGGCTGGCCACCTAGCCTGTCGTCATAGAGAAGAAGAAGCTGTCAGGAAGGAAACTGAGTCCTACTTATTGGATGCCCCCAAAGGGAGGAGTCAGTTCCCAATTGGACCTCTTTTGACTAGATCCTTCTCCACCCTCCAAAGCACTGACTCAGAGCACACACATGCTTACCAGCAAAATTTGTTCATTTGTTTGAGGTGAAAAGCTTGCCAAGTTATTTTGTTACTTGTAGAGAATCTGAGAATGGGAATATAAGGGAAATATAACATCTAGGTAGTTTATGACAACGTTCTGCCACATAAGAAAGCAGAAAAAAAAAAGTCAGTTTCACGGAACAGGAGTCTAGACTTTCAGTGAAGTTTTCCTAAATGAGCTATACATAAATTTAAACATAGCCCTAATTTAAAGGTAGTCCTTGTCTCTAGCCCACAAATAAGGCTAGCCTTGGAGACAGAAGCAAGAGAGCACTATTCTTCACACGGAAACCACTTTCAAGATCAGCTATAAATATAGCCTCTGGCTGTCATCTGTGTTAGCACATGGGTGGGTTGAGGCAGAGTAACCTGGGAAAATATAGGAAAGATGAATGTTGCGGGGCGAATTGGGGTCTTCTCACTGCACTGGCACACCTCTGAGTGTGCTAATTAGCCAGTAAGCAGCCGTGGGTAGAGTTAACTGTCCAAAACCATATGCTCTGTCAATACCTTCCACCACTGAACTGCTTCCATCAATACCACACAGATTCTTTCTATAAGTTTAACCTCCCAACCAGGGAAGGTAACAGTTGCCAGATTTAACAATGCCCGTTAAAGGCTTTTGCTAGCACATATAAATACCACATCATTACTCATTACAGCACTTTTGTTCATGCATATGATGCATATCATTCATACACAGAGGTTTTCAAATTTTTAAGATCTAGTTTCAGTATATTTTAATTGTACAACAGGGCATATGCACTTGAATGCATGCAGATGCCAGCAAAGGCCAGAGGTACCAGATCCCCCCTGGAAGTGCACTTATAAGTGGTTGTGAGCCACCCTATATGGGTGCTGGAAACCTATCTCAGGTCCTGTGGAAAAGCAACTAGTGTTCTTAACTAACTACTCAGCCATCTCTCCAGTTTCTAGAATTAAAACAAATAAATAAATGAAATAAAATAAACATTCCTCATGCAGTGTGGGACATGTGCTTAGTGCTAAATTGTGTGCATTACCTGAGATTCAAATTTCACCACCTGTCCCCTATTCTATCTGAGAAGTCTCTTGGTGTGGAGATAGTTCATGGGGCTCATAAAGGACACAGTTATTCAGTATTAGGCTACTCTCGCACTTTAGGCACATTAGGAAAATGTAAGGGAGTGAGATTGGAGGTCTCTGGCCAGGCTGCAGTGTTGCTTGAAGACCTAATCAGAGATGGTTCCTGGAGTAAAGAAAGCAATTCCTTTCAGCAATTACTTCTCTTCCTATTCCAGAGAGACAGAAAAAAAATAACTTTTTCTGTTCCTCTAGCCTTACGAAAAGCCCAAGAAAAGTCTGCACCATGGCCCTTCCCTTTCCACCAAATGCCAGCAGCAAAGAAAGATTTATATATTAATATTTCCATAAATATTTAAGATCACGAGGACCCCCTAAACAAACACAAAAGACTTCCAAACCAACTCCTTAGAGTTTCCCTGGAGAGACGTTTTATTTTCCTATCATCAAGAAAATTAAACAAAGATCAGACCGACACATGAATAATTCACAAGGAGATAATTCGCAAGTAAGTAGCAGACATGGAGTAATTCTTCAGGTGGTGTATCTTTCTTCTTTCTAGTGTTGGCTACAAAGTGTCACACAAACCACCATTCCCTCCCCTTCCCTGAAGATATATCTCATTTATCCAGAGAGATGGCTGGATGGGTAAAGCCTTCACCACACAAGCTTGAGAGCTGGGATTAGGATCCCCAGGAATCCATAAGCAGAGGCAGAGGACCTCCAAGGCGAGACTAGCCCAGTCAGAAAGCTCTGGGTTCAGCCAAAGATGTTGCCACACTAAATAAAGGAAGTGGGGCTGGGGAGATGGAGAAGAGGTGAAGTGTACAGGCTGTACCCACTACACAAAGATGCACAGCCACCTGTAACTGCAGTCCCATGGGATCTGATGCCCTCTTCTGGCTACCTCCAGCAGTGCATGGACATTGGCATATGCATAAAAAATCAGGCAAAAGCATATGCATTAAAAAAACCAATAAAA
>LR750169.1:275318-305788 GCA_902729485.2 Mus minutoides
AAAAAAAAAAAAAAAAAAAAAAAAAAAAAAAAAAAAAAAAAAAAAAAAAAAAAAAAAAAAAAAAAAAAAAAAAAAAAAAAAAAAAAAAAAAAAAAAAAAAAAAAAAAAAAAAAAAAAAAAAAAAAAACTTCAGAAATGTAAAGCAAAACATTCTGATATTATTAATGACATGTATTCTCATGAATATTCATTATGAACTAAATATAACTGCTGTACATACTACAGGCAATTTTTAAAGTTAAAACTACATCCATAGGGGAAAAAAACAAATTCTATTAAGATGATGTCTTATCTTTTCAGCTTAAATATTTGTAAATATCATGCTGACAGAATTCTTATTCTCATGACCCAAAGGAGACCTTGTTCAATTCCTTTCTAAAATAATTTAAAATAAACCCTTTATAATAAAACATGTAAGTATATATCAAAAAAGATTTTTGTAAAATAAGAAGCATCTGAAAAATTATCTACATTTGTCATCAATTCATATAGAAAAATGTAAAATATTTTTGAATGATGAAAATATTTATATGTTATTTAAATGTTATACCTAAAAACAACTCTTGATATATAAAGTGAAGAACCTTTTCTTTTCTCAAAAAAAAAAAAAAAAAAAAAAAAAAAAAAAAAAAAAAAAAAAAAAAAAAAAAAAAAAAAAAAAAAAAAAAAAAAAAAAAAAAAAAAAAAAAAAAAAAAAAAAACCAATAAAATAGACTTAAAAATAAAACCAATAAAGGGAAGTTCAATGGAAGAAGAAAGACACACAGTATCAACTTCAGACTTCCATGCATGTGTGCACACATGGACACTCATATGCAGGCAAGTACATACAGACATGCACAGGCAAACCACACACACAATCATATATAAAAAAATGATAACACATCTAACTGCTTTGACCTTTTTACAAAGAAGAAGAGAAGGACTCCAGAGTGGATGAAGAGGGGTGGTTCTTGTCTTGGTTGGGCACATGTTCACTCTGCAGTCACCAGTTCCCTGTTTTTTTTTTTTTTTTAACTGAGCTAACATCTGACTCTGAGACAAGACAGAGTGACATCAGTTGGTGTCAATCATCGCCAAGTGGGAGGTGCTTTGAGACCCATACTTTTCCAGGTGTCAGATGAAGGAAGGTTTGTGTCCTGGTGGGATTGGGGAGATTTCAGAAGAATCATACTTCTGTTTGTTCTGGAAGTCACAGAGCAGGCTAGATTTATCATGTCTTCCAGGAACATGATCCCCCAAGGATCCCACAGAGCTGTGTTTAATTCTAACTGACAGTATTTTAATTTATGTTCTCTATAAAGAAAACATAATAAATTTGTCACAGTCGCACTGAGTCCTCGTTCGCTGATGGAAGTTATTTCTTCCTTTCTTATTGCTTCGCTAGATGAGCAATATTAGGTCAGGGGATGGATCATATTTACCACAATTCTCTCTGAAAATCCCCCAGGCACCTGCTATAGCTGTTTGAGGCTCTACCTTACAGGAACTGAAGGCCATGGGGCCTCTCTGTAGCCAACAGAGGGCATGAGGTTCCTCTCTTGAATTTTGGGAAATCCTCCTGTTATCCTAGATTTCAAGGTCATTTTCTTTTCCAGAAGGTGGAATCTCACCAAAAGGTCCTAGACCAGAGACCTGGTAGTTAAAGGTCTTGCTGTTCATCAATTTTGGTAGTAGAGCTGGCCAAAGACAGGCCAGTGAATCATACCCTGCTCTACAGAACAAAATGCAAAGGAGACATGTCGATCCTCATTCTTATCATGTAGTGATTCTTCAGCCCATTGCTTAGTAATTTTATCTCCTATCATACCTAGATAATTAGTCACCATTCAGTTGCTTTGAACAAATTTGAGGCTTCTATTCAGAGCATTTTGTCTATGCATATGTGCACACTCTCACACATGGAGGCCAGAGGCCAGCCACAGGCACTGGATCCTTGTTTGTCTAGACAGGATCTGTCAAAATCCATAAGCTCACTTGCTAGGGGTAGGCTGGCTGGCAAGCCCCCCAAGAGTCTCTTATTTCATCTTCTCCAGCCATGTTGCAGCACAGGTAATCATATCTAACTTTATTTTTATGTAGGCTACTGAAGTTAAACTTTAGCTATCTTCCCAGATTCAACATAGAGTGTTTGAGTCATGTATACTGAGATGAGAGAATTGAGTTTGTGACTCTCCGTTGTCAGGAGAGAGAACAGCATATACAGGGCCAATGTAAGAAGAACCTGTGTCCATTAGATGCAGATCAAAGGAGAAGGATGATAGAAGTTTGGGGGATGGGTTACATACAGCTGTGACAGCAGTTACAGGGTTTCTTTGGGCCAGTTAGACAGTTTCCGTGGGTTTTTTGGTGTTGGGGCTGTTTGCAATTTTCTGACACCTTGCCATAAGACAGAGGCAAAGTGGCCCAGGTGTGAGAGCCCCCCCCCCCTCAGGGCAGAGGTGGTGATCTGGTGAAGATATGAGTTTATCTATGAAAGATGTGCATTCCTTTGATGTTTCTAGCAATTAGCTGCCCTGGGAGAACTGTCCCTTTATGAGTAGCAAGGTTCCAAAGGTGACAGCTTATCAAACAGAAATTTAAGCCATTCATGATTAATACCAATCCTGGTTGCCCCTCCCCCTGCCCCAGGTGACCTAAGAGTTGGAAGCAATTGTCCTCTCCTGCCCCACAGCACTGTGCAAACTGACCGTACATCTTCAAACCCTTGGGATTCAGGGCACAGAGGTATGTGGCATAGAAGAATGTGCCCTCATTACAGACATCTGAACTCCCACCCCTGCAAAGTCAGCCTATTCCATTACCTGGAAGGGGAGGACTCTGTGGTCACCGAGTCAATAAATGTGTTGCTTTTCTCAGTCCTGCCTTTATTGGTCAGGACAAAAGTCCAGTGGGAAATGAGGGCATGAGCTCTCAGGCAGCTTCAGAGAACAGATTCAATGGCCTTTCCTTGAATAGTGTAGCAACAAATATGAATGCGGGGTGCAGCAAAGAGAGTGGTTTGGAAAGAATGTAAGAGCCAGAGGTGGTGGATAACTACAAGGAAATGTTGTCTTCTGGACCCAGCAGGGCAACTGCTCATATGAACTCACAGTAGCTGTGACAGCACGAGCAAGGCCTGTGCAAACTCAAGCATAGGAAATCCCAGCATAGAGGTGGGGAGGTGGGCACAAAGTGCTCCCTGCCCCAGCTGAGGAGCTCCTGGCAATTAATGGCTTCCAGAAAAAGGACAGTCAGTTTCCTTTGTGGTGCAGTCCCTGAGACACTACCCACACTCCAGTAGGTGGCCCTACATCCATGCTCATTCAAGCAGCACTAAGTGGGCTCACTAGGTTTAAAAAATAAAAAAGCACATGAAGTTGGGAGAGAACAGTGATGGGGATTATGGGAGGAGTTAGAAGGGAGGAAATGAGGAATAAGTTTGACACACAATGTATGCAGGTGTGCAATTCTCAAACAGTTAAAAAGGGTGAATAGGTAGAACTCAGCCCTTTCTCTTCAGTTTGACCTGGATGAAGTAACGCCTTATGTACTGTGTCTGGTCTCATTGTCCGCTCTCCTTCCCATCAGTCACACACAATACACTTCACCTGCAGCTCATGCCCCACAAGCTTCGCTTTCTCCATCTGTGAAATGGGGGATAACAATTGGATACTTCACCAATGACCATCAGGGCAGACTGGTTACACAATGCAGATAAGACACTGAGCATCTGTGGTTTGTTCCAGGACTATGAACTCTGAAATTGGGTATAACTAGGATGCAGGGTTGTAGGGTTATATTTTATTTTTTTTCTTAAAAACATACAGTGGTTTTGTTTGGTTGACTTTTCCCCCCTCCACTTTTGGAAGTGAATGCTCTTCTGGAGCTGTCTTAGAGAACAGAATGTGCCAGAAGTTGGGCTGTGGAACCATCAGTAGGAGCATAAAGTTGACACACCTTCTTTGTGGTGATTTGGGGATTCTCGTGCTTTGGGTGCAACTGTTGTGCTCTGCATCAAGGGGCTACAAAGAAAGATGCAGTCGGTGCCAGCATGAGCCTGTCTGCTTGAGACCTTTGGTCACACCCGTTCGCAGCCCATCATCAGCCACTTATCTGCTCTTTAATGGGTACAACCGGACTGGTCCAATCCCTCCTACTGCATCGTAGAATGTTTGCAGACTAAAAATGAATGCTGTTCTTTGTTTTTTAACCGATCTAATTTAGATTTCTTTTTTTCTTCTTCTTTTCTTTTTGCAGAGCAATAAGTAATTTTCACGAAAATGGTCTGTTTCAATTAAGAGTGTCAACTGAGCCCTCTCCCCAGACTTAAGCTAGGGAAAGAATCAAAATTGAAAAGTTAGCTTGACCTTTTCAGCCATGTGCAATGACGTGTAAAATGAGCAGCATGTGAAATGGAGTATTTAAATAAACAATATGCTGAGAGATGTATTTTTGCATTTGTGTTTGTATGTGTGTGTTCAAATTACATTTTGATGTATATCACCAGTTTACTGAACTATTTCTCTTACACATCAAACATCCTAATCTGAGTGTCTCTACAGACTAGATACTAATATGGACATAACAATAAATGATTAATATCTTTCATCTATTGATTAGAAATTGCTATTATAAATCAGATGCTGGTGGATATGTCACACCTACTCATTAGTTAACCTATATTTATGTCTACAGATTAGTTAGAAATATAGGACATGCCTAGATTAGTAGATGAGTACTGGTTAGGCATAGAGTGACACAGAGAGATGAGACAGAATCGTCTTTCAGTTTTTAGATTTGCTCTCCTTGAATAATCTTACATTCTTATTTACTAACGTTGTGTGTGTGTGTGTGTGTGTGTGTGTGTGTGTGTGTAGATCAGGAGACAGTTGGTTCTCTCCTTCCCTCATGAAGATCCTGGGTCTTGAACTCAAGTCATCAGACTTGGTGGCAGACACCTTTTTTAAGCTAAGCAATCTCACCAGCTCTGAATAATTTTTAATAAACTAAGCACTTCTTAGTCAGTGTATTTGTTTCATATTCTACTTGATGAATGGAAAAGATACTCAAGAGATCTCAAGAGAAGACAAGGAAAATAGTAACTGAAATTGTACTGTATTTCCTAATATATTTTACAAATTCTATCTTTTGCAAAGGTGCAAGGATGTTATTGTAAGGAAGAGCAAGTCTCAGCTCGATTTGATATATCCTTACTTACCTTGTCACATAAATGAGTGAAAGAATATAGATGAATATTCTTCAGATGAATAGAGCCTAGTGAAAGTTCATCTTCGTTATTCAAATCTGCTCAGTATAACCTTTTGAACTGTCTTTGTCAAAGTCTGATTTCCCAAGAAGTGACAATGGTTTCTCCTTTGTTCCTGGGGATTCTTTTGAAACTCTCCACCTTAATTGAGTTATAGATACTGGCAAGCTGATATTCAATATAAAAATCATTATAATGAATTTGCCATGTTTTGTAGTTAGGGCAAAAAAAAAAAAAAAGCACCTCCTTTTAAACTGGATTTTCTTGGTCAAAAATAATGTCTGGGCAAGTTATATAAATATTTACATGGATCCAGAGAGTTCTGAGTTCATCACAGTGGGAACACATGGTGGCAGGAGAAGGAAGCTGAGAATACATAATGCAAGCATAAAGTAAGAGTGAACAGGAAATAGGATAAAGCTGTGAACTCTCAAATTCCACCCCAACTGGATGCACTTACCCCAGCAAGGCTCCACCTCTTAAAGGTTCCATAACCTTCACATACAGTGCCACCTACTGGGCACTAAGTGTTAAAACACCTGAGCCTATGGAGGACATTTTATTCATTCAATTCACCACATTTCCAAATGATTTCAGCAAGAAAATACATCTGATTGTTCCTGACACTATCTCTGCTGAATGGTGTCACAGACGTGCCTCCTGGGGTGTACAGAATGTAAACAAAACTCAAGTAGCTGGTGAGTCTGAGTTTTGGGTTACTCAAGTCACGATTCTGTGGGACAGCTACCATGGTTCTTTGTCTATGTGTGAGCAAAGGATCCAGAAATACTAACATGTCTGGTTTATGATCACTGGTGCCCACCAAGACTTCCTTCTCAAGAATCCATACTCAAAGGTCCCAATTCAACCTTGAGTCAGAGTCTTTACTCTCAACTTCTTTCATTGCTGGTTGATTCTTGCTAAATATAAGGGGTGTTCCCATATTATTCTCTTTTAAACTGTTTGACCATCGCTCTCATTTTCCAATCAGCCACAACTATAATGTCTATAAGTCTTCATGACTCTGATCTGTATTCTCATGTCGATATTTCTATGTGAGTGGATATGTTACAATGATAATGGGAAGGAAAGTCTTTAATGTATTCATGTTATCTAAAAATTGAATTGTACCATTTTCTCATGATATTTCAGCTCTGAAACAGGAATGCTATAGGCTTGCTATGCTTCACCATGCTCTTTCTTCTTTTGTTGCTAAAACTGACTGATGGTGTTTTGCAATCAGTTTCCACCTAAATATTCTTTCCTTGGAACTTGCTTGTGGGTGTATACACTCAGTTTGCACATGGTTGAGTGTGCTAGCCACAGAAGACAAGAGGTTAGCCTACTCATCAGGAGAAAATCATAGACTCTGACAACACAATCTCCCCACTTTGGCTGTGGTATGTTCATTGATCGATGCAGTTTAACACAGAAGATGCTTACATGGAAGAAGATATTGGGTGCCATGAATTGGGTAGCACTGAAGAATACACCCAGGTCTGTTACATTCAGTGGGTGAAAACTGATTAAAAATCCACAGCAGAATCTACTAATCAAATAGTCACAAATATTAAAATTAATTCCTCAAAATACTTCCAGGAAATAGGGTTAGAGAACTACTGAGGTATGCAATGATCTGGGCTGATTTTATTTGTTTTCTTTTGATTGTTGTACACTTCATAAAATTTGGACTCATATTTTGGTGAAGATATAAGGTCAAGTGAAGCAGCCCACACATTCAGAAGGATGAGGCAGGATGATTGCCAGGAGTTTGCAGCCATCCTGAGATACAGAGTGAACTCTTGCATTAGAACAACCACACACACACACACACACACACACACACACACACACACACACACAGAGTTATGTGTAAGGATTTTGTTTCTTCTCTACAGGCTCCATTCTCTTCTTCTTGATGCTTTGGAACACCCAAATACTAATTAATTAATTAGAACCTTTAAGTTGGCTTTGTGGGGTGGTTTTGTTACTAGTGTTCTTTACCACAGGGTGTCCTGTAACTCAGGTGGCCTTGACATGTGGCTGGGCTTAGCCTTCAACTGCTGATTCTTCTGTGTCTGTTCCCTAACTCTGACTTGCAGGTCGGTGATACTGCACCTATTGTGATTTTTTTTTCCAGTTGGTTGACTTGACCTGCATCAAGACCAAAGCAGAGATTTAGAAAGATTCACCAATACAATAGATGCATGAACTCACACCATCAACAAAGGCTCATGTCTTCCTATGGTTGGTGTTTTCTTAGATATCCTCATGTGCAACTAACATTTGAAATCACCCTAAATTAGTTGACGGTAGTTGCCTTCAAGACTAAAGACTTAGCCAAGAAGGCTGTGAGGAATAGTTAGAGGCAGAACCAGTCGCCATTGGAAGAAAATCACTGCCAACTGAGAAGATGCTAAGGTCCATCTCTTGCCTCAGCATTGTGTCTCCCATGATACTCTACCTCTGCCAAAGCCTGAAGTTTAATCCTCTCTCTCATTCATTTAAAAGCAAAATTCATTTCTCTCAATCCAACCGTGGAACTTTCCACTAGTCCAGGAGCACAATTCAATTTCTGAACCAAGCTGAGTCTCATTTTTTTCTTAATGACCAGGCTATTTAACTCAACTCCTGCAGAGAAGCAAGCTCCATCAGGAAGAAATGAGCATCTGTGTCTAGAACAGCGGAGATGGATGTGGGTATGGGATTGGCTAAATTTGGTGGAAACTAGATTGAAAGGCGGCTCTCCTCATCTGTGGAGAGAAAAGTTGCAATATCTATCATTGATGACTTAAGAGGTTGAAGAAAAACTCAAACTGGCAACATAACTGATGGGATTAGCAATATGCTTTGCTAGATTTGGTGGCGCGTGCCTTTAATTCCAGCACTCAGGAGGCAAGAGGCAGGTGGATCTCTGTGTGTTCGAGGCCAACCCAGTCTACAAAGCAAGTTCAGGACAGCCAGGGCTCTGTTATACAGAGTTACCATGTCTTTAGAAAATAACATAAACATGTTTTAGTTATATTTAAGGGTGATACAGCTACTGTACCACAGACAAGTTTAAAAGTATCCTTGCATTTTTAGTAAATAGTGCTTTAATTGGTAAATACTGTCTATCTAATCTATCTTTTAAAGAAACTCTGGAGATTTTTAAATGTTTTCCTTGAAAATTTCATACATGTGTACAATTTATCTTGATCATTTCCACTCCTCATTTTTCCCTCCAACAAAAATTCCCTATCACAATGGCATGTTCTCCTTTTATCCGTCTGTCTGTCTATATATCCATCCAACCATCCCACTGAGTATAATTAGAGTTGTTCATATGCTCATGGATGTGATGTTATGCACTGGAACATGGTGAACTTTCCAGTGACCACACCCTTAAAGGAAATAACCTCTCCTCTCCCCCCAGAAGCCACCAACTGCCAATAGTTCCTTGGCTAGAGCTATGTCCTTGGGGAACCCTGTCCAATCTGTGCTGAAATTTTCAACTAACTTAATCAAATCTTGTGCAGGTGACCAGAGCTGCTGTGTGCTCACATGCAAAAGCCACATCATGTCCAGATGATAGCATCTCACACCTTTCTCCCATCCTCTGTTTTTATATTCTTTCTGCCCTTCCATGTTCTCCATGCTGTGTGTGTGTGTGTGTGTGTGTGTGTGTGTGTGTGTGTGTGTATGTCTGCTGTGGTGTATGTGTATGTGTGTATGGTGTATGTGGGGTGTATGTGTGTGAGGGATATGGGAGGTGGTATATGTGGTGTGTGTGTGTGCATGTATGCATGTGTATATGTGGTATGGGTGTGTGTGTGGTATATGTGTGTAGTGTGTGTGAAGTGTTGTATAGTGTGTGTGAATGTGTGTGGTGTGTGTGTATGTGTATGTGTGTGTGATGTGTGTATTTTTATGTTTCTGTATGTGGTATGTGTGTGTGTGGTATGTGTGTGTGGTGTGTATGTGTGGTGTGTGGTGTGTTTGTGTATGGTGTATGCGGTATGTGTATGTGTATGGTGGGTGGGTGGGAGTGGTATGTGTGTATATGTGTGTATGAATGTGGTGTAGAGTGTGGTATGTGTATGTGTGTGTGTGTGGTATGTGTGGTGTAGGAGGCTGGGAAGGGTGTGTGTTTATGTATGTGTGTGTATATATGTGGTATGTATGATGTATGTACTTATATGTATGTATGGTGTGTGTGTGTGTGTGTGTGTGTGTATTATAGACATCCCATCTATAGTGTGCACTCACAGTTGCTTTTTTCCCAGCATTTTGAAACATAAGGCATCCCTGCATTAACTACTTCCCACTGCAGTAAGAGATTTCTCTTTGCAAGGTTGGGAGCAGCCCAAATCTAAGGGTATAAACATAACTATTTAGAAGGCAGTTTGCCAGCAAGATTTAGAAAATCATTATCAGTGGGTCCTCTCCTAGGACCTGTGACTTCCCTAGCTATGGATTGTGAATCTGATTACAGCGTCAGGCTGAAATCCAGTCAAGAGAGCAGTTGGTAGGATTTCACAAGGCTTCTTCACACAGCCTTAGTTTTTGTTAAACCGCCTACCTCTCCTTTACCACTTCCCTGCACCCACCCCCACTTAAACACTGATCTTCTGTATTCTTCTGTTCTTTCAAATCACATATATCCTATTATCCACTCTTAGAACATTTTAAAACCTTCACTTGATAGATCATAGGCTCCCAAGAACTTCACCATGCACAAGATTCATTTTGGTCAAGCCTCTGGAATTTTTTTTATGGTTATTATTTCCTGTGCTTGTACACACATGTTTCTGTGTGTGTGTGTGTGTGTGTGTGTGTGTGTGTGTGTGTGTGTGTGTGTGTGTAGATCAATGGATAACTTGTGACTGTTGGCTCTTTTCCTCCTCTGGATCCCAAGGATCAAACTCAGATCATCAGAATTAGTGCTAAACTCCTTTATTCACTGAACCATCTTGCTGACCCTCAGAACAAAATTTGTGATGCTTCTAACTATTTTTAACTTCTGAAATTTGGGGGACAAAACCCAAAGCCTTATATACTCAGGTCCAGCAATCTACCAGTGAGCCGTATCCCTAGATCTCTTTGTGCTTTTGCTTAGGAGGCAGGATCTTTCTGAGATGTTTAGGCTGCCCCCAAATTTGCCAATAGCCTAAGCAGTCCATGGACTTGTGATCCTTCTACTTCCACCTACTGAATATGCAAGATTATGGGCCTGTACCACCAGACATGGCTCTTGCATTAAAAAAAAACAACACTCTGATTTGATTTTCTCACTAATAAGCTGGCCAAACCACCTTGACACTTAAAACCAGCTCCGTATCTCTGTAACCATGATCATAAGGTTGCATAACCAAGAGCCTGAACATTCATTTTTCCGGAGGTCTCTGGATTTTAGATCCTCATCTCCGCGTTCTTTTCTTCTTTGACAGTCTATCTTTGAAAGCCATGCAGCAAAGAAGCTTCCAAATGGGCTGTTTGGCCACAGTGAGAAATCTTTATTGAAAAAATCCTCTGAATGCAATAATTAAATGGACATAATTGCAAGACTCAGTGCCATGTGAAATTGTAAATAGACTGACAATGTAATTTATGTTCATTTATGATACAGTAGCTCATTACGGCTCCAATTTCCATCCCTTTCATCAGCCAAGCTCATCTGTTTCTCTGATGGATTTGCCATTGTATTAGCCACGGTCTTTTTGATGGTCTGTGGTGAGGACAGCGTGTAGGGTGCAGGTGGCAGGCACATAGGAACAGTTACATTCTGAATAGGTGTTGATGCCACTTCAGGCGAGAAGCAGATGCTGAAGAGCGATGTACACTGTAACTGCATCACACCTACTACAGCTTGGGCTTGGGGAATGATGCATAAGTAATGGAATTGGGTCAGCAAGCCTTATAGTAACAATGATGATGGTATGAGTGGTGACCTGAATGATGAGAAGCTCACAGTTGAGACCCATGGTCCTTGTGGATACCTTCAAGAGACCTTCTTCCTGGGATTCAGTTTATCTTAAAGATTACATGTGCGTGCATTCGTGTGTGTGTGTGTGTGTGTGTGTGTGTGCGCGCTCATGGGCAGAGTTACATGTGGAGAGTAGAAGAGGGTTTCTAGTTCCCTGAGATTGGAGTTCCAGATAGTTGTGAGCTGCCATGTGGGTGCTTGGAACTGAACCAAGGTCCTCTGTAAGAGCAGTTAGTGCTCTTAACCACTGAGATGCCTCTTCAGCCATAAACCAATGATATAAATTATTTTTCTGTACATTTCACTCATTCTTCCTCTTGAAGTACTTCCAAAGCCCCTGACTGCCTCTCCAGTGGGCACGTGGATGTTGGATATTCTATAATTTTTTTTTCTTGCACTGTCGCTGGTGGAATCACTACAGAGATGGAGCCTTGGAGACCATTTTCCAATAAAAGCAAATTATAAGATTTTATGATTGGAATGATCTGTTTCTTCCTTGTCATTTGTCAGGGCTGCTCTCTCCTGTGTTTCATGCTTATTCCTCTTACCTAGATATTTGCCTCATTCATCTTAGTCACTCACGAATCTAGAAACAAGGAAAAATATAACTTAGTTCATTGTGCAAAGCTAGATATAGATAAATACTCTGTTCCCAGAAGGACGGAGTTAAGGGAGGGAAAAAGCTTCTCAGTTAATGTGGTAGTTTGATTGACAATTGTTCCCATAGGCTCATATATTATAATGCTTGGTCCTCAGTTGATGGAACTGTTTGGGAAGGATTAGAAGGTATGGCCTTGTTGGAGGGGGTGTATTACTTGGGGTGGGCTTGAGGCTTCAAAAGTCTACTCCAGGCTCAGGCTCAGATTCTGTCTGTCTGTCTGCCTATCTATCTATCTATCTATCTATCTATCTATCTATCTATCTATCTATCTATGTGTCAACTTACCTACCTACCTATCTATTTATTCCCAGGCTCAGGTATAAGTCTCAGGTACTACTGTATCACCATGCCTGACTGCTTGTTGCCATGTCATTCAACATGATGGTCATGGAGTAACCCTCTGTAATTATAACAAAGCCCCCAAGTTGCTTTGGTCATGGTGTCTCGTCATGGCAACAAAATAGTAACTGTGACAATTAACTTGATGTTTTTCATGTCATGTGAAAATTACACTATAATCTTCTGTTTAAAGAGAGGACAATGGTGACCATTTCTGAGTTGTTTTTCTTCTTCTGTGAATATTCCATGAAATAATAATAGTGGGGTGCAGATATTGTGAAATAATTGCAGGAAACCATTGTGGAGAAACTCTTGAGTTTAGTTTGTAGTTGTCTCTGGGGATGGGAGAGGGGTGTTATACAACAGTTCTCTTTGGTCCAGGATCAAGAGACCTAGGAATTGAGCAGTGATCCCCCTGCTTCCTTCTACATGTCACGAGCTCTAATGGGGGGCGCTTCACCTTCCTGGTCCTGCAGGATCCAAGAGAAGCTTCTACAGCTTGGGCTGGGAAAACAACAACTGGAGTTAGAAGCTCTGGGAGGTGTAGACTAGAGGCTCCTGTCATCTTCGCAGAAACAGAAGGCTTTGCCTGTGTTCCTCAATCCTGTTTCACCAAAGACAAACTGAAGAGTAAGTTTTATGTGGAGCCTCTCGTTTTGTGTGTTGGGTGTGAACTGGAACACTTCCATGGACCATTTCATACATGTACATAATGAACGGTATTCAATTTCACCCCCAATCCCCCCTCCTCCATCTTCCTTCTTCCCACACCTAAAAGCATTTTAGTCTTTCTGTTGGGCAAGTAATTACAATGTATTTGCTGATGATGTTAGTCTGAGTGGTCCTAGATGAGTCTTGCGGCTGAAGGAAACAGCCTAACCTTAGTATAATCAAAACAGTCCTCAAAGAAGTAGATGTGGAATGTGAGTTACGTGTGTTCCAGTTTATAAAGTGAAAAATCTGAGATAGATAGAATTTGAGAAAATGAATAAGAGCATTAGAACTGGAGTTGAACTCAGAGAACTTGAAGGTAGCTGGCTCCAGTTATTTGACTACAACCGTTTAAAGGAATCAGTGCCCCCTCCATATCTGTCTGTAAGAAAGAAATAGCACATCACACACACACACACACACACACACACACACACACACACACACCATTCATCAAGGCACCGAGAATCCTGTCAATACATCATGTTACATCTTTATCACCTCAAGCCAAGCACAGCAAGCTCCCGAATAAATGGTACCCATTTCCTTGCTCCATAGCAGCAGCCAAAAGCTCAATATGCATCCTTTGCTCCTCTTGACAGCAAATTACACTGTATTCATCGATCAAAAATTTGGCTTCTGCAGATGCCCATGGACCACAGGTCCAGCTGGCCCCAGATTTTACTTTTGAATATTCATTCCTTCATGATCCTTGGAAGAGAGGTGTGTGTGTGTGTGTGTGTGTGTGTGTGTGTGAAGGTGTTTGAGAGAGCCCTTGACAGTTTCAGGAATCATACAGAAAACCACCCTCTGTTCTATTGTCTGGCACTGTGACCATGACCCTCTTTTCTTCCCCAGTCCTTGTGATCAGACAGACCCAGAAATGTGTCCCCTAGGTGACTCTAAATCTAACCAAGTTGACAGTGATGACCAGCCCAAAGAATTCCCAATAAGACATAGCAAAGTTACTGCCACCATGAAAGATGCTACTATTACTCCCTTGACAATATTTATATTCAGTCTCACCACATTACCCCCACCCCAAAGCATCTTAATATGTAAACCTTCATCTCAGGGTTTTCTATCACAATGTCTCTATTCTCCAACGAAACAGTTCTGCCTGTGACTTCCTACCCGTAACAGGATGCCTGCTCCTCTGGCTGAGATGATGGTGGGAAGACCTTGGATGAAGACATTTCAGCCAAGGGGAACATTCCTCATTGCTCTTTTGTGGAAGAGGGATGCTTTTGATACACATGCTGCATTTTCCAAAATTCACAATGGATTGGCAAGTGAATGAGATTTTTTAAAAAAATCCTTTTCTTACCATAAAATAAATCTTATCATATGAACATATACTAATAGAGTATGAGATGGCAGGAGAACATACTTAACAACTGACATGGATTGTAAATATGTCAGCTTATTTTTTCAACTTCCTATGGTGTCTTTAAATGTTTTAAGATTTATTTTGTTTTTAATCACGTGTGTTTATATGTGCCTTTGTATGTATGTAAGTTCATGTGAGTTCAGGTGTCCATAGAGGTCAGAGGTATTTCCCTGGAGCTGAGTTTCAGGGAGCTCATATGAGTGAACCAATATAGATACTGTGAACAGAACCCATAGACCAATGAGAAGGCAAATAAAATGGAAAGAGCAAGAATGAACCAAGCACCTCTCTTTGCTTCCTGTGGATACAATGTAACCAGGCACTCATATCACTTACTCCTTCTCTTGCTTTCCATCTCTGCATCCTGGATACAATGTAACCAGGCACATCTCCCTCCTAAACTCTGTGTCTTCCCCACTGTGATGAGTCGACTATACCCTCCATCTGTGGGCCAAAATAAATTCTTCCTGCCCGAAGTTTCTTTTTGTCAGATACTTGTTCATAGCAATAAAAAAGAGAAAAAAAACTCTATTAAAGATGTGTTCAAATCTTCTCACACATGTACATCCTTCTGAAAAATAATTTGATGAGTTTGGCTCACCATTACATCTGATTTTTTTTTTGAGCTAGCAAAGCCCCTCCCACACATTTCCATTTATTCCAGAATCTCTCTCCCTCACTCCCTCTCTCCCTCCCTCCCTCTCTTCCTCCCTCTCTCTCTCCCTCCCTCCCCCTCTCTCCTTCCCTCCCTCTCTCTCTCCCTCTTTCTCTGCCTCCCTCTCTCCCCCCTCTCTTTTTCCTTCCTCCCTCCCTCCTTCCCCTTCTCTTTTATTCTCCCTAACTCTTTTCTCCATCTTCACAATTTCTCTCCAGTCCACTCACTCTGAGCTTTTTCCACTCAGAGGGGAGCAGCTCCTCAGGACCCCATTGTGGATGCAAGGACTACCCTTTTTATCTCTACCTCCTAACAATCATTCCAGTGACTATGGAGGGCAGATGCCATGTTCCAGCATTGGTACTCCTTGTGCTCATCCTGACTTCTGGTCAGCTGATGTCTGATGTGAATCCTTGGAGGTAATTTTAGATGAGATTTTTTTCAGTGAGATTGCCCTGTGCTCTTTTGGTTGAAGGGAGAAGACTGTGAATTCTCAGAAATGAAAACCTTGAGTCACAAAAGCATAAGACAGTCGAGGCTCATCTTGTCCATTGTTGCTGTGAAAACGAGATCAATCTCTCTCGTGTCTTTGCTTTCCAGAAACTGTTTTTCTTTAATACTTGATTGATTCTATATTTTTCCAAACAAGTTTCATTCTGGAATACAACAAAATAAGTTTCAAAGAGAAAAAAAATCAACTCCAAGTTTCTCTCCTCAGATATACAGTGAGAAGAAATCCTCATAGGGAAAAGGGCTTTTCTGGGGTCCTTTGAAAATCTCACTGTAGATTTTCAGTAGTTACACACTCACTTAGGAAAATGTTAAGCTAAACTGAGTCATAAATGAAGCACCTATTTTCTTGAAATTGTTTCCTAGAGTCCATTACCAAAGTTTTTCTTTAACAAAAAACAAAAACAAAACAAAACAAAAAAAACCTTTAACATACAGAGAACAGAAGCAGATAGGAATTGGCCTTAATGACCTCACTAGAATAATGTCAACTTGTTTCCAGAGTGCTGGGAATTCATCCTCTAGATGGAATGGAAGCTGCAAAGGTTTGGCAGCATTTCCTGATGTCTGTGTGATCTGAATGGGATTGTGCAGGGAGTGATTAGTAATGTCTGCCACGGGAATAGGATGAGATGGTGAACACAGGCATCATCAAGGGTCCAAAACAATTGACATGAACAAACTTAAAGAAGTAACGAGTTATTGCATCTGATAGCTTTCCCATTGACATTTTATGTGTGTGTTGTTTGCCTACATATAACTCCATGCAGCACCCAGAGGCCAGGAGGAAGCATTAGATCCCCTGGGACTAGAGTGACAGGCTGTTCCAATCTGTGTCCTCTGCAAATAGCAGCCAGTGATCCATCTCTCCACCCCCCCCCATATATCTTAAATCACTCAACAGACCCACTTACCTCTTTTATTTAAAAAAAAAATAGAAATGCTTTATAAATTATGTGAACGCTCTTTCAGTTGACAGTATGCTCGTTAAGTTTGGTGTTCTTCTTCCATCTTTATATACCACAAGGCAGATGATGTCATTTTCCCTGTGGCAGCCAGTCCATTTGGTATTGTAGAGAAACTATATTTTATATGAATTTCTACCTAATTTGCTTCTATAGTCTAACAACCTGGCTCAGGGTTTGGGGACCAGGAGAGATTTTTCTCCACAGGATGTAGAGCTGGTGAGAGGCATGAGGGCAGCTGGGGTTGCTTCATTCAGCCTGTGGGGAGAGGCCCAGGAATGTTGGTACATAGCCACAAAGAAGAAGACCCAAGAGGACCTGGCCAGGATGGATTGTTTCATTTTATCTAAACCAGCAGTGCAACGCCCTAGTTACAAAAAAAAAAAAAAAAACCACAGAAACAAATGGAAACAAATGGATACTGCAACCTTTGTCCTTTCTCTGATTTGCTGGTGCAGTTGCCATGGAGACCAGATGATGCATGACTGTAAATCCAGCCACTGTGTAGAAGTCTCAAGGTCAAGGTTAGGGGAAAAGACAGATAATAAATGCAACAGCTGCTCTGTTGACGTTAACAGTTAACAAGCGAGCTTCTGCAGGTGGCTTCTCTACCTCAAAGCCTTCAATGTAGAGCCAGGCAAGTGAGAGAGAACCCTTGGAGCAGGGGACACCAGGGTGACCTGCTTCCCCATTGGGTTTTAATATCACAGCCACGAGCCTGACTTGTTTCCCCTTTCCTATGGCACAGAATCAGAGGTGACTTGTAATGAGGAAAGGAGCTGCCAGGCCCTATGAGAAGATCACAGCCATCCAAAGCAGAGACACTTTAAAGCCAGGCAGAGTGGAGATGCCACTTAGAAACTTGGTGAATTCAGGGTTTATTTGCTAATTTGGTGGCAGAGGTACCCTGTCATTGCTTCTTGTGGGAAAGCTGACTCTGGTGTAATCACCTTAATTTTGGGGGGTTTCTTTCTGGTTTCAGTTCCCTCTACTGGACTTTATTATTTCTTCATTCTTTAAAAAAAAAGTAGATATTGATCTTCATCTCAAGAAATCTAGGAGAGCATGATGATTCCCGAGGTTGTTAATATGAGTGCTATGATGGTATAAATGGAGTGGTTCAGGCCCTGTTCAGAATGCTGCTTTTCACCTATTCTGTTTGGGATGACTAGTGGGGAGCCGACCCAGAATTAGACCAAAGGTCACAGGTTCCTACTATAGGCCCAAAACAATAGAGGTGTATGTGACAGAAAATATTCATGACTGGCTATAACGGAGACTACGGAGGGTGAATTTGCCCCTGAGTCTAATTACACTGTTTGTACTTAGCCCAATCTAGGAAGACACTTGGGGTGCTCAGTTCTAAAGGTGCATCCCTACCATACCCTCTCGCACAAAACCTTCAGGGAACATAACAGAAGAGAAGGTGAATATGGGGTTGGGGAGGAGCACTATGAAGTAATGGCCTTTGGACAGGACAGGGCTGTTGTACTTGGGGGCATACAGCAGGGGTAAGGTGGGGACAACACTGTGAGGTTCTGATGACTGCACGGGGGGGGGGGGGAAGCACCATTTTTGTTCAAGGTTCTGCTGTGGTCCCTCATAGGTTACTCATCACGCTCCAGCGGATGACCCCACATCCGTGTGCATGTGAGCAGCACTAATTGGGTTCAATGTTTTCCTTCTTTAAAAAGATGCAAAAGGAGAGGTTTAAGGAGGATCCTGGGAAGACTGGGGGGAGGGGTGCAGAGGTTGATAAAAATGCATTGTATACATGTATAAAATTCTCACTAAATAAATAAATAAATGTATTGAATATATATTGGAGGACTGGAAAGCTGGCTCAGCAGTTAAGAACACTAGGTGTTCTTGCAGAGGACCCTGGTTTAGTTCTCGTATGATGACTCAACCAATTATAACTCTAGTTCTAGGGGATCCAATGCCCTTTTTCAAGCCTCTGTAGATACCAGGAACATGTGTGAGCTCTCTCTCTCTCTCTCTCTCTCTCTCTCTCTCTCTCTCTCTCTCACACACACACACACACACACACACAGAGAGAGAGAGAGAGAGAGAGAGAAAGAGAGAGAGAAGCAAATACCCAAAGACATACCGTCAATGTAAATTTTAAAATGATGTTTGTTGTCTAAAGGTTTCAAAGGAGGGTCATTACAGACAAAATCTTGGAAATACAAATTTCATTATGACCTGAAGTCTCCCATGACTTTCGCTCACCAGGCTGCTGTCTGTGTGACTAATGGTATGAGGGTTCAGGGCCTCAGCAGGAGCTCTAGCCTAAGACGGGCCAATTGGCACACGCAGCAGCCCTGTGAAGACAGAGAGATGAGAATCAAAGTTCATAGCCCTCAAGGTAGCTGGGACTGTGAGGACCAAGGGAGAAGGGAAAGGAGACAGATGAAGTAGAAATCAGAGGCTCTCCACAGCTCCAGGCGTTTGACAGCACCTCATCTTCTCGGCAGAAGCCCAAGGCCTGCCGAGAAACCTCATTAAGAGACTGAGGAGCTAAACATAGTGTTCCGAGGTTTTGCTGTGCTGGTGAGACAAAAATTACAGCTAATGGTTATCTTGATGCATGACAAGACTGCCACCTTCGTACCGTGGAGGATGGCTTGCTCAGTGTGTGGTGTCGGCGCCAATGAGTAGTCACTGGGACAGGGGACAGAAAAGAATGTTGAGATTCCTCTAAAAATTCAACTGCACGGCTCTGAATTGTCTATGTGTCTGGAAGGGAGGTGGAAGACAACAGAGACTCTAGAGAGGCGTGTCAGAGGATTTCCTTCTGACATCTCTACATCAGGCATCAATCAGTGCCCTAAAACGAAAATAAAGAACCCCAATTTGAAAAGATAAACCTATCTACATTAAAATGAAGAGTTTGATGTATGATTTTTATTTGCTAATAATGCTCAAGTAAAGCTGCTTTGTTTGGTTGGTTTTTTTTAAACCAAGAACACATGCAGAGCTGGCAAGTTGACTCAGCAGGTAAAGGAGCTTGCTGTGCAAACCTATGACCTGAGTTTGACCCTCAGAATCCATGGTAAGGTTTCAGAGAGCACAGACTCCTGAGGATTGTCCTCTGACCTGAACATATGGGTCATAGCATGCATGGTATACATGCATACACACAGAGTAGTAATAATAATAATAATAATAATAATAATAATAATAATAATAATAATAAACACATCCATAACTGAAAGCAAGCCACAGAAACACTGTAGATGTACTCAAGAGAAATAAAGAAAAACACTGCAGCGAGCATTTCACACACTACTATACAATGGCAAATGAAACCAAGTTAACTAGTTCTAGGAAACCAGTGACAGTGTTTGAAAGGAAGGCTTTCTGAGATGCATCTGGTGGTAGCCCTACACCTATGACTTGTACACTCTTTCTTGATATCAACTATAGAACAGATATTAAACCAGGCAACTAAATGTTACCTTAAATGCTAAGTAGATGGCTGTCTGAACTGCCAGCATTCACGTACAGAACTAACTAGGTATAGCAGACTATGCCTGCACTCTGAGCTCTGGGAGGTAGGAACAGGAAGATGCCAGGGATGACTGGCAAACCAATGTAGCCAACTGGTAAACTCAATAAGATATTATCTCAAAAAAAGAGCTGTTTGAAGAAAGTACCCAGTGTTGAGCTCTGACTTCCACACCACAAATGGTAACATTAACATATGCAACACATGCATGCGCTTACGTGTGCGCGCACACACACACACACACACACAAACACACACACACATACACACACAATTACTCACACATGCATGCATATACACAGGTACACCCAGACAAAGTCTGAAAATGACAAACACAGGAAACAGAGTAATATTTTTTGTAGCTTTTCCTTATTATTTGGGGACAGTATTTATTTCCTGCCTATACCCTAGAATTAGAGTTTTTCCCACTTCTGGAAGATACTTTACCATTAAATATGGTATCTTAGTTAGGCTTTCATTGCTGCGAAGAGACACCATGACCAAGGTAACTCTTACAAAGGAAAACACTTACTTGAGGCTGACTTACAGGTTCAGAGGCTCAGTCCGTTATCCTCATGGCAGGAAGCATGGGAGTGGGCAGGCAGACATGATGCTGGAGGAGCCAAGAGTTTTTTGTTTGTTTGTTTGTTTGTTTGTTTGTTTGTTTTGCTTGACAACTGGAGATTAAATTATTCACATTGCAGTCAACTTGTTTTTAAGGTCTCTGAGAAGTAAAAGAGGAAAGCCATGTGCAAATATCAGCTGTCCAGGGCCAGGCTGGCAGGACTGGCTCTCCCTGCCAGCTGCACCTGGCCCTCCCCAAGTGGGGATATGCTACAGGCATTGCTGAGCCCCTGAGGAATAGGCACAGAGGTTTCTGCCCTGTATTGGGGCACATGTCCTGTGGCAGCTCTCTACTCCTTCACAGTAGAGGACCTGGCCACCGGAGCTACCTTTGTCTGCAGCCCCTCCCTAGCTCCAAGTTGGGAAATGCTGGCACTCAGGTCTGGGCACTCCTCCCAGGAAGGCCTGGGATGGCTGTATGAGACAAGTGTGTGCTGTCCTGCTCCTTCACGCTGAATCCTGGTCCATGCTGCAGCGGAGCGCTTCAATAACACTATTGATGTCTGAAATCATGCGATCCCACTCATCCCACTCGGAGGGCGCAGAGCGGTCATCAGGGCTGCCTGTGGTCCTGTTCCCATTGCTGGTGGATGTAGAGGTGGCACTCAGGGCACGGCGATGCCTGCCAAAGCTGTCAGTGATGATGCCACGCCATCTTTCGCGCCAATGGTCTCCAGAAAGTTTTCAAAGTGCTGACTGTCCTTCTCAGGTATGAAGGGCCTGAGACCAAGCAGCAGGAACTTGCGGCTGTCTCCATAGAGCTGCCGCAGGCTGATGCAAAACTCATGGATAGAGGCCCCGTTGCGGTACTCATGTAGCAGAGCTGCGAACTGCTGGATCTCCTGGGATGACAGCTTGGTACGTAATGTGAGCATAAAGCCAAGAGTTTTATATCTTGATTCGCAGGCAGCACGAGGGGATTGTCTACCATCAGCAGCCAGGAGGAGGCTCTGAATAACACTGGCCAGACTTGAGCATATATATGAGACCTCAAAGCCCTGTCTCCACAGTGACACACTTCCTCTAGCAAGGCCACACCTCCTCCAATAAGGCCACACCTCCTAATAATGCCACTTCTCATGGGCCAAGCATATTCAAACCACCACATATGGTGAAGGCACTGTGATGAGTATCTCTGAACTCAATGTTTTCTGGGCTACGGGATGCTTTCTGTTACAGATTAAAACAAACCTCTGTTGATTTCTGAGCCTTTCCTGTTTCCTAAGGATCACCCCTGCAGATTCTTCAGATTCTTCACTGTACAGATGTCTATCAAAAAGTGGTGTTTATGGAAATGTGTCTTCTGTCTCATTTCTTGTCTGTTATATTCTCTCAAAATAGGGTGGTAATATAAAAAATATTCTGATTTTCCTTCTATTCTCTTTTTAAAACGCTAGTAGGGGTATGGAGACATGACTCAGAAGTTAAAATATTTGCTGTGCAATTGTGAGGACTGGAGTTCAGAACTCCAACACACATGTAGCTGCCATGTGAATGTGGTGACACATCTGTAATTCCATCACTAAGGGGGCAGAGACAGGATCTCTACACAAGTTGGATAGCAGACTAGACATATCTTTGTGCTCTGGATTTAAATTAGAGATTCTGTCTCAATGAGTAATGTGGAAAGTAATTGAGGAAAATTCTCAATGTTAATCTCAATTTTCTACAAACATGCACATAACACGCATGCACATATACATGTATGTGTGCATGAGCACGCACACACATACACATACACACATGCACCTAAATATAGGCATGCTCACACACATGTACACATACAAATATACGCACACATACACACATATACACATACAAATACACCTGAACACAGGTATGCTCACACATGTGAACATTCATATGCATATGCACAATAACACACACACACACTTAAAAAGAAGCTAGTAGAAGAATACTTGATTACTTACTAGCCTGCAGAATGACTTCTGCTGGAAACCTCTCATCCCCTGTGGGAAACCATTGTCTTTAAGGCTTCTAGAGGCTTCAACATCTAATTGATGTATGATTACTTTCCTATTGTTTTGTTTTGTTTATTGTAACAAGCATAGTGATTTGTAGGAGTGGTGTGTGTGTGTGTGTGTGTGTGTGTGTGTGTGTGTGTGTGTGTTCATCTGTCTACATGCATATATGTGCATGCATTTGGAGGACAGAAGTTGATACTGCATCCCTCTCCCCTGTATTATTTTAAGGCAAGGTCTCTGACTGAATCTGAAGATCATCATTCATTTAGCCCAAATGATTCATTTATGTGACTCATCAGTGAGACCCAGGGATCCTCCTGTCCCTACCATCACCCCTTACACAGGAACCAACTACAGCACCCATATTTGATGAGAGTTCTGGGGATCAGATCTCCTTATGCCTAAATGACAAGTATGTTACCAGCTAAGTTGTCTCCCAAGCTCCATGAAGTTTCCAAATTATAATGCAATACATTGAACATTAAATTTTGTGTCCTGGTCATTTTAAGCATGCAATTCAAGCATCTGGGTGAATTCGATGAGGAAAACAAAAAGTATTTGGTTTGTGAGCCTAGCAATCTGAGTTCAATTCCCAGAATCCACATTTAGCATACAGCTCAGGACTGCCAAGTACATTTACACCTTGAGCCAGAAGTTTTGAGAACATTTTCCTTTGCAAAACTGAAACTTAACAGTCATTAATCTACACAAACCTCCCACTCCCATTGATAGTATCCTGCTGTTTCTAGGAGTCTGGCTAGTCACTCGAAGAGCTGCGTTACTTGACTTTCGTCTCTGGCTTGTGTGCTCTATATACTGTCTAATGCAGTTGTTTTTATTCTTGTCATATTTAATGTGGGGAGTGTCAGCCCAAGAATAAAGCTGGCATGCTAGACTTGAAAATATAGAATAAATTCCTATTCTAGAATCCCCCCAAATGGGTCATTTTCAAAATAACAACAGAAACTTAAAGTAAAAAGAAACAAAGACAGCATTTCCCAGAACTTGTTTTTAACCTACTTTGTACTTAGCTATCCTCCCAGTCGCACATCCAAAGAGATGATGATATAGGAGGTTAATCCACTAGAGAATTCTGACAACCTTAATGCCCCAGGAAAAGACCTTTCCTTGGTGTGAGTAAATCCCTGAATTAGACATGTTCTCACCCGTGCTACCCAGATGTAATTTCTCCTCAAATTCTGTTACTGGCCTTTGGCTGCACAAAAATAAGGTAATTCACAGCCGTGTCAATAACTCAGTCACGCTAAAATTGAATCAATGGGTTTAATCAGGTCTGCCCCTGCTCTGTAATTTGGCAATGATGATATTCATGGTGAGGTGGTTGGATGAATCATAGAGCATCGGGAGTAAAACATGTTGGCCCTAGAAGACTCGGGCTTGGGTTCCCTGGCAGAGTGAAGTGGGGTAGGCATGGTGGTCTTCCACAACACCATAGCCACACTCTCTGAGAGGAAGTCTAAATGAGCAACAGTGATAAGAGTTTCATGTGGATTTGCTCTGTCTTCTGTAGACTCTGAGACAAATACTTCAGTGTTCTGCTGAAGCTGTTCAGGTTTTGGAGGCATTAAGTGCCCATTGTGGGTATCAGAAACCTACAGTCCTTCACTATCTATAAGCGATACCCCAGAGAGTGTGCAGGACTCTATGTCAGGTAGAAAATGTATTTGAAGTGAAAGTATTAAAACTTTGTATTGTATGTATTTGTATGTATTGAAAACTTTGAAGCACACAAGTGAAAATTAAAAAAAAAAAAAAATGAATTTGGGATCAGCAAGATGGTTCGGCCAATAAAGATGCTTTCTACCAAAGCTGAAGACGTGAGTTTGAGTCCCAGGACACACACAATAAAAGGAGAAAACTGACTCCTGAAAATTGCCCTCTGACCTCCACAACATGTGCTAGGTAGCACACTTCCATGACAAGGAAGATATAGATAAATAATGCAGTAGAAGAATAATTTTAAAAAAACTTGTTTTTCACACAAGTCTTTTGAAAGTACTTATTTGGCTTACAGACCCTCAACAGATTTGAGATCACAAAATAAGATGTGATGCCAACCCTCTGTAAAGGCCCGTGCCAGAAATCAGAGCATGCAAAGCAGGCTGGGACCTTCAGTGCAGTGCCACAAGCTCAGGACACCAGAGACAGGGGCAGGCAACCCTGAGGAACACAGGCGTTCTCAGGGTTAGTGTTCCCTTTCACAACCGTATCAAGAGGATGCGAGATGTATTCTGGAACATTCAGACACCAGGAGAGGTTGGTATCCTTATGGTTTATCAAAAGAGCTATGGGATGAGAAGCTCCTTGCCATGATAAACTGCATCTTCTGTCCGTGAGCCAAAATAAAACTTCTTTGCTTCCTTCAGTTGCTTTATATTGGGCATTTTGTCACAACAAGGAGAAAGGCGACTAATAGTGGAACTCTACCTTGCTGCTGGAAAAAAAAAAGCCACGGTGGACAGGGCTGTGTGTCAATAAAACTTTATTTATAAAGCACACAGGGAGGGGCAGGCTTGACCTCAGGACTAAATTCTGTTCACTCTGCGTGTCCACTATTATTACCGATCCAAACTGATGTCAGATACGTAGCAAGGTATATGGGAAGTGTACAGCACATTGTCTTAGAGCACATGAATGTTGTTTAACAAACACTAAATGGATTGTTCCTAGATAACGGGTTAAATCAAATGCCTTTGTGAATAAATAGCTGCCGAGAACCCTCTGTCCTTTCTTAAGATTCATTGAGAAGACTTAAAAAATACAGTCAGCTTAGCCTGTGGAACAGTCATCAGGCCACAGACCTGAGGATAGCTGCTTGCCCCTTGATACTTTTACAGATAAGGTTTTATGGAAGTATACACTGCTTGGTTGTCATCAACGTGACACAGACGAGAGCTCATCCGTGAAGAGAGAACCTCATTTGAGGAATTACCTTCTATCAAATTGACCTGCAGGGAAGTCTATAGTGATTTTCTCTATTGATGGTTGGTGTGAAAGGGTCCAGCCAACTGTGAGTGATGCCACTCCTGGCCAGAGGGTCTTGGCTTATAAAGAAAGCAAACTGAACAAGCCATAGAGAACAAACCAGTAAGCAGCACTCCTCCATGACCCCTGTTTCAGCCCCTTCCTCCAGCTTCCTGCCCTGACCCTTTTTTTTCCTTCCAACCTTTTTTTCCCCCCAAGTTGCTTTTGGTCATGAGGATTATCACAGTCACAGAAACCCTAAGACAGTGGTCTTCCATGCTCTTGCAATTGCTCCTTAGAAATCTGGAGCGCCATATTCCTTATAAACGGTCCCAGGGGACCCTCTTCCATTAGTCTCTGGTGTACTAATGAGGGTGCGGAGAGCAGGCGGAGAACGGGCAGAACAGCATGGGTTCGTGTCTTTACAAATGGGCATCACTCCATAAAAACACAACAGCATTTGCTGCCTGTCAGATAGACTAATATTCCAGGCCTGGAAACATTTGCCTTGAAGCATCAAAATAATTGAATGTTGTAATGACTCTGCACCTTGCTTAACGTTATAACACCGAGATTTACACGATTCCCAGCCAGAGGCAAATTTTTCACCAGCTCTAACAACCCTTTTTGCATGCTTCTCCCCACCCCCTTTCCCACACAGCAGCTGGTGGGAAAGACCCAGCTCGAAAGTAATAATACTTCTTGAAGGAAATACACATGGTCTGGAAAAGCAGGCACATCGAGGACAAAAATGAATCCGTATTAAATAGACTTCAAAAAAGTCTTTAATCTGTAAAGTGCAGTAAGGAAGAGACCCCCCCCTTCCCACAAGCCCTGGGTTCTTTGATATTCCCAGGGCATAAAGGGCTTTGAGGTCTCCCTATACCCTTAGACAGTGCGCCAGAGTAAACCCTTTCACCTTGTTCTCTTCTGTGCTCCCGCTCATAGTAGCAGCTATGAAATCATTTCTGTACACATTGTAACCAAAGGCAACTTGGGGAGGAAAGGGTTTTGTTCATTTCACAGCTGAAACTCCATCCCCGAAGAACTGTCAGGGTAGGAACTCAAGGCAGGAACTGAAGCAGAGACCACACACAGAGGGGTGCTGCTTGCTGGCTTGCTCCCCATGGCTTGCTGGGTTTCTTTCCTACCACATCTAGGACCACTTGCCCAGGGGTGGCAGCACCCACAGTGGGCTGCTCCCTCCCACATCAATCATCAATCAAGAAAATGTGCCCCGCCCCCGCCCCAAGACTTGCCTACAGGCCAATCTGATGGAGGCAATTTCTCAACTGAGATTCAGTCTTCCCAGATGACTCAAGCCTGTGCCAGTTGATAAGAAACCAACCAGGACACCTTCCCTTCCTTCCTTCCTTAAGTCACTTTGTCAGACATATGAGTTCAGGCAACGAGAAAGCGAACTAACACAGCCAGTCTGCCCTATTGATGAAAACCCAGGCATCGACAAAGTGAATAGGGTTTCACGGGCCTCTCGGCAGAGCTGTTTCACGCATCCATTGACCTCTTCTGTGCTGGAGATCACAGTAGCAGTTATCAAATTATCTGTGCAATTACTTTGTTTTGCACTCTCAGATTTCAAAGGGCACCAGGGAAGTGGTCTGAATTAATGAAGGTCATTTCAGGGCCTTTGATTAACACAGCAGAGGACCCCAATAATGAGTCAGCTGAACCACCCACGACTCAGCCACTTCTATACAAGAATGCTCTGTTGTTATAGATTCCTGAAATTTCCAAGGATTGCAGAAATGTCTTTGTTGATACACTTCACTGTTGGGAAGGTTTTCAGATTACAGGATTGCTGAGGACATAGTATGGAGTCCCCCTCTGTGGTTGATAAAGGACTCCAGGGATCTCCAGCAGTGATGTATTTGGTACATTTAGGATCCATTATCAGCACTTTTATTATTAATTAGGTATATTCTTTCATCACAAGGAAGAAGGTTAAGTGCACTATCATATAGGGATTTTAATAGGACATGTGGAAGATGCTCCATTCTCACACTCAGTCTGGGAGCTTGTTGTCTGCTACGGCAAAACGGGTTTTGAGGCAGCAATGAGGGGTTGATGGAAGTTTATTTTTCTGGGCAGCCAGTTAGATATGTCCAGGTTTGAATGTCACCTAGGACCTTATAATAAACAGCTGAAAGGCTGTACTTACTGGTCAGAAAGATGAGACCTAAGTCAGACCTCTGACCTTGGATATAGCTATGGCATCCTGAACTCCCTAGGTGGTCATTAGTTAATAACTATCTGTACCTAGTTTCAGGGACCATAAATAAGCCTTATGAGGTTATTGTCTAGCAGGGTGCTTCCTGACAAAGAAGGACACATGACTCTCTCTGAAAAAGCTCATTAAATTGAACCTGTCCATCACTTGGACATGTCCATCATCTGGATCTGTCCATTACCTGGACCTGTCTATCACCTGGATCTGTCCATCACCTGGACATGTCCATCACCTGAATCTGTCCATCACCTGGACCTGTCCCTCAGCTGGACAGAAAAAATGTTTCTCAGAGATGTTTTGAAGACTTTATACATAATATAAAGTCTACCCAAAGTGCAGATTATTGTAACTGTCTGGTCATTGCTGGCTCCCATTCCCCAAGTGTTGTGGGGTTTGTCATCTTGGCATTGCTACAGTTATCTGGGAAGAGGGAACCTCAATTTTTGAAAATGCCTTCATCAGATTGGCATGCAAGTCTGTGGGACATTTTCTTGATTAGTGATTGATGTGGGAGAACCCAGATCACTGGAGGCAACACCACCCCTGGGCAGGTGGTCCTGGGTGTATAAGAAAGTAACTGAGCAAGCCAGTAAGCAGCGTTCCTCTATGGCCTCAGCTTCAGCTCCTGTCTCTGGATTCCTGCCTTAAGTTCCCACTCTCACTTTTCTCTTCATGATAGACTACAAGATGTAAGATAAAATAAACCCTTTCCTCTCCAAGTTGCTAGTACTCCTGGTGTTTACCACAGCAATAGGAAGCAAACTAACACATTGAGTATCCTCCAGTAAATACCATATATCTTCTACTGAATAACTTGTATGTCCCACATGATGGTGGTTACAGGACTGGGAAGCTAAGAAGCAATAACTAGCTGATTGTCCTGTATCATCTGGGTGGATCCAAGGCATCCCAATATCCTTGTTAGGAGGAGGGAGGGGAGTCATAGTCTCAGAGAGGATTGTGAGGTCTGAAGCAGAGGTAAGATGCTATGGACCATGGAAGTCTGGAACCCTAGAGGCTGAAAAGGGGTCAAAAATGATTGTCTGACCTGGAACCTCCAGAAAGCCTAAGAATATCTTGGTTGTGGGGAGACTTGCCTTAAACTTAAACTTGGGTCTTTCCTAGTAGTACGATGTGTGCTGTCTAAGGAGTTTGTGGAATGTCGACTAACATGGTGTCTGACTCAATGGGAAGGAACACAGTTTACTAGTCAGTGAGACCTCTGCCACAGCCACTTTGCCAAGGTCTTTTGTCTGCTTAAGGTCCTGACATTTACATTTGTGCCCATCTACATCTCTGCTACTGGAATGCCATGGTGTTCTGACTTTCTAACGTATACTGCCTGGAGTAGGGGGGTCACTAGTTAACAGCTATATGTACCAGGTTCCAGGAACCATAAGCCTTATGGAAAGAATTAGGAAGAATGTGTTAACTGTCGTAAATGAAAGCTTTTAAACCCTTGGGATCCTTGAGTAAGAGACATCTCTTTGTTTTGGGCAAGAAATATAATATGTATCAACTGCATTTATCATATGAACTTGGGGCTCTGAAGTACTCATCCAAGTTTCCACGGGACTATAGTAAGACACTTACTATGAAGTCTCTTTTATTCATTGTCTTCCCCAAGCATGAAGGACTCACAAGAAGAAATCTGAACTGGGATTATGTTGGACCAAAGAGAGAACCCTCAGCATCATTATCCCCTAACCTCTGTGGAAGCCTGGGACCATGGGACCATGGGACATAATACATAGATTAAAGCCAGTTAAGAAAACTACATGCAGACATATACAGATACACTCACACGCACAGAGAGAGAGAGAGATACATAAAATACATGTATACACATACACAGATACACACAGACACATATACTGATATACATACACAGATATACATACATATACTGATACATGTACACAGACATACATACAAATACTTATATACACATACATAACAACATTGCACATATTGATACACATACAGACATACAAACACATACAGTGATATACACATTTACATAAATATACACTTACAAAGATATACATGCAAACATACATAAATGCACAGCTATACATATAAGCAATACATAAACACATGCATAGATTTATTTTTTTAAAGCAGAGGAGAGCAGGGTAATTTAGCAGCTTAATTAGTCCAGTAGGAATTGAATTATACATAAAGAGATTGGCTCATCTAATAAACTATTCTAATGAGTGTCTTTTTAGATTAAGAAGAAATTATATTTACAAAAGACTTACTTCAAGTTTAGACATAGAAGTAAGCTTGAAAATCCTAAGTGAGGTAACCCAATCACAAAAGAACTCACATAACATGTACTCACTGATAAGTGGATATTAGCCCAGAAACCTAGACTACCCAAGATACAACTTACTAAACACATGAAACTCAAGAAGAATGAAGATCAAAATGTGGACACTTCGCCCCTTCCTAGAATTAAAAACAAAGCACACATTGAAGGAGTTACAGAGATCAAGTGAGGAGCTCAATCTAAAGGATGGACCAACCAGTGACTCCTGCAGCCAGGGATCTATCCCATAATCAGCCACCAAACATAGACACTATTGCATATGCCAGCAAGATAGTGCTGAAAGGGCCCTGATATAGCTGTCTCATGGGAGGCTATACCAGTGCCTGGCAAACACAGAAGTA
>LR750169.1:305888-363388 GCA_902729485.2 Mus minutoides
AGCTGAAGGGGTCTTCAACCCTATAGGTGAAAGAACAACATGAACTAACTAGTACCCCCAGAGCTCATGTCTCTAGTTGCATATATAGAAGAAGATGGCCTAGTTGGCCATCACTGGGAAGAGAGGCCCCTTGGTCATGCAAACTTTATATGCCCCAGTACAGGGGAATGCCAGGGCCAATAGGGGGAGTGGGTGGGGTGGGTAGGGGAGCAGGGTGGGGGATGGGGGAGGGCTTAGGGGATTTTGGGGAGAACATGTGAAATGTAAATGAAGAAAATATCTAATAAAAAAAAAGGAAAGAAAAAAAAAAAAAAAGAAAATATCCATCATGTAACTGGTACCAAAAAGACCAGCTTCTTGGGAAACTATCTGACAGTGGAGTCTGGGATAAAGAGTATAGACAAAGATTTAAAAACATATGCTTGGGAATACATAATTACTCTAAAGCGTTTGCATTTGGAGGACAGGTTTCATGAAATTTGAGGCATAAACGTGTGGGAAAGGGACACATGGGTCCTCACCGGGTATAACTTTCATCCTGAAAGGCGCACATTTGTCATAAAGAGTGGTTCTACATCCATCCCTGAAACATTCATCTGAAACAATTAGAAGGCAAATTAAACCCCGGGAAAGTAAGAAGACAAAAACGATCAAGAAAAAGAACCAGAAATTAATTAGCAAACCATAATGCCACCAGCTATTAAAGGGCTGGTGCTCTGGGAAACTAACAAAGCCCACAGAGGGCTGAGAAATCAAGACGGAAATGGCAGAAAAGCAAGTGCCAGATATAAAAAGAGGGGTGAGGCCTGTTAGAGACATTAAAGAGACAAAGCAGGGATATAAAAACCTTTATGATTAATAAATTCAAAGACTCAAATGAACCAGAGGACCCAGCTCAAATCCCACACAAGAAGAGCTGAAATAGTCAAATGCTTTTCTAACAGGTAAAAAAAAAAATGAATCAATATTTTAAAACATTTACACACACACACACACACACACACACACACACACACACACACACACACACACGGAAATGGCCAAGGAAAGGGTGTGTACCCCAATTGCACTTAGCAATCTCAGCATAAATCCTGGCTTATTCTTCTAGGAAATTGGCAAGCTGGTTATATAAAATTTATTCAGAAATGTTAAGGGCTACAATACCAGATTCCCATGAAGGCAATAAATCAGATGAATGACCTGCTACTTTGTACTAAGGTTCAATAAAATGCTGTGCTGACTAGGAAAGTTGGGGCTGTCAAATAGCCAAGGCAAAAAAGTTGAAAATAGCACTGGGGGATAGGAATGCTTGGCTCAGTGGATAAGGTGCTCACCACACAAGCTTAGGGACCTGAGTTTGGGTCCCAGCCTTTTATTATCTCTATTAGTGAGAAAATAGTGTTTCCTAAGCCGTGAATATAGCTAAATCACCCTGCTTTTGCCTGGGTCAGTGTTACCTTGGGTGTGAACCCTTGTCCTACAGTGATCATGAATTAGCTGTGAGATTTTCCAGCAGATTAATTGACAGTCTTTCTGCATAGACTCACACATCTCAGCTAGTCACATTGAACATGGACTCACACAATTAATGGTGACTCATGAAGTCCAAAGAGTGTAATCCATCTCACTGTCAACATCTCGCCAAGCCAAGCAGCTGCTGAGTGTCCTCTGTGATGAAATTTACCTCTGCTGATGGTCTGAACCATGTAAAGACAGATGCATAGATGTGACACGCAGGCCAATGGGGAGTCAGTTCTGGCTTTGTTACTAACTGTGATCTCTGTACCTCTCTTGCAGCGTTGAAGAAAAATGGGAGAGATGATGAGAATCTCTATCTCACACTGACAATGTGAGAATGTGGGCTGGGTCTGTGAACACAGCCAGAACAGGACTCCATGTGGAAGAACACAAACAAGTGAGATAGACTAGTTATATGATGAGGTTTGGTCTTTTGCTGTGTATTGTTCTGTTAAGTGCAGCCCCCAAGACCTGGTTGTTCCAGAGACGAGAGTCTGTTCATAGGCCCAAGCATTATTATGTGACCTTGCCCCCCAAGTTATCTATGATTGGTCAATAAAAATGCTGACAGCCAATAGATGGGCAGAAGAGACATAGGTGGCTTTTAGGGTTCCTGGGTCTGGGAGGGTCAGAGGAGACCCACAGAGAGAGAATAAGATGAAGGAGGAAGAAAAGCTTGCCATGGGTTAGAAGTCAAAAACACTTGGTCCTGAATGCTGGCCAGTTGGACTTAAGAGCAGCCCAGATAAAACAGTAAGTGATAACTCAGGGATATCAATAGGAAATAGATTTTAATAGCACAGAGGGTAGATATATGCCCACTTCTTGTGTTATTTAAGGCTTATCGTAAGTAAGAAAAGTTTTGTCTTTTATCCAGGAACTAAATGGTCAAAGCCAAGGTAGAAATCCCAGATTGGGATTAAGGCACCCATTAGATTCCTCATAGGAACTATGTGATATAAAAAGCATGAGAATTAATTTAATAAAAGCAATATCCATCTCTGTGAGTGCATGCATGTGTGCAGTGTGCATATGCGCTTGTGTGCCCAAACCGTGGTCTTCATACTTCTTCTTAACCCCTAAAGGCAGTATCTAAATGGATGGATTAGGAATGGGTCTAGGGAGCCGCTGCCTATATGACATCTATACATCAACCCTGCACCTCTACCTCAGCCAGAAAAGCCAGTGGAAAGAACCTGTAGCAGAATCAATGAGAATCATGACAGCCAAGCTACAGTAGCTATGGATCATTGAAAGGAATCCACACTGAACCACACAGAATAATAATAAAACATGGCTTGGCCATTCTCTCATCTTCACCCCAAAGTATCAGTTCCTTCTACTGGAAACTCTGTCTAGAAGCCAATGCTCAAAGGAGGTCAAGGAATCCATTAAAGAAGCTGTCCCCAAGCTTCCTAGTTCAGAGTCATTAAGGAAGGAGAGATCAACTCTGATGACAAGGGCTTAGGACCCTCTTCTTTATCCCTGACATCAATAGGAACACATTGAGTGAATAGGACCAGATTAGCCATGCGCCCCACTGTCCAGAAATTCTGAAGAGATGACTGTAATAAGCAATGTCTCCCCAACTGCTGTATCTGGTTTCAGGATGCTGGGGGAGTGTGAGGATCCTAACAAATAGCAGGAGCAAAGCGGGGAGCTGTAACTGGCTTTTCTATTGCCTCTCTTAGTTTCCAGATACTCTGTGCTCTGTGTAAGGCAGTCATAGTTCAGTCTTGTGTAGCTCTACTACAAAGGAGATACTTTATCCTCACTGTACATAAAAGGGAATTGAACGTGAAGGGTTTCTTTGGTTGGGATAAAAAACATTCTGTGATTTACACTTGCATTTCTTAGACACTGCAAGGAAGGCTGTTGACACAGTGGTACAAGACCCAAAAGTTCTTGATGTCGGGATTGCTTGCTTTATCCAAGTATGGCACTATAAGGATTTAGCATGTGGGGACCTCAAAGACTCAGATGATATTCTGCCACTTCTTGAGATGTGGACAACTTAGTGACCTCTCTAAAAGTCCTTAGTCGGTTAAAATAGCTACAGTTGATCCAGCATTCCCAACAGAAATAAGCATACATCTGTGCCAAACCTTAGACATGAATGGTTATGGAGGACTTAATTCATGATAGACAAAAAGTAGAAACAGCCCAAAGGCACAGCAACTGAAATATAAATAAGATGTAGCACCCCCCTACAATGAGACTTCATATCTCCATGAAAATGAAGGAAGTTCAGACATATGCAGCACGAATGAATCATGAGGACATTATGCTAAGAGAGAGAAGCAGGTCAAAGAGGAACAGCTGTTATATGGCCCTATTTATAGGGAGCCTTGAGAATGAAGAAATCCCCAGGAAGATATGTCAGTGGATACCAAACAGTGTGGGAGATGAATGGATGAGAGAGCTAGGAGCTATGGCCCAGGTGTGCCTTATCCTTTCAGGTAATGAAAATACTTTAAAATTGGCCCCAATGAAGTATGTTGATGTTTCCAAACATACTGAAAGTTATTACAATCTACATTTTAAATAGAAGAATTATTCACTGTGAAAATTATATCTCAATATATCTTTACATACAGTGAATGGATAGATAGATAGATAGATAGATAGATAGATAGATAGATAGATAGATAGATAGATAGATAGATTGTGTGTGTGTGTGTGTGTGTGTGTGTGTGTGTGTGTGTGTGTGTATTTGGAGTTGCATGTGGTCAACTATCTTAAATACTTTACTGGATCCTTGTGTTTGGTTAAATCTCACTAGAAGATTTTATGGGGTTCATTTTGGAAAGAACTGTGTGGAATTAATTAAATGTTTTTCATAAGAAATCAATACATGGGCTGCAGGGACAACACAGCAACTAAAGAACGCTCTTCCAGAGGATCCAAATCGGTTCTCAGCACTCACATCAGATGGTTCACAACCACCTGTGACTCCAGGTGCAGGGTGATCTGATACAAACAAACAAACAAACAAGCAAATAAATGGCAAAAGTTCAAGGACAACAACTTAAAACAGTACATGTGCATTTACTCTTAGACCTTGTTTTTTTCTCACAGTTTACATCAGGTTAAATATCCCAAGTGGTCAGCCTTAAACACGTGTACATTTGAATAACAATAAATGAACTCAGTTGTGTATTTATATGTGTGTGGTTTAAATTTTATTATTATATATCATATATCACATATTATATATCATATATCCTATTATATAATATATCGTATATCATATATCATATATTATATATTATATATTATATATTATATATTATATATTATATATTATATATTATATATTACATTAATGATATATTACAATATATAACAACATATTTTAACAATATATTATATATTATGTTGTTATATATAACAATAATAATTTAAAATCAGGTCATGAACTTGAGTGGGAGTAGGAGGTCTGGGAGAAGAGGGTGGGGATTGATTCTAGTGCTCAGGGTCCTGGTGAGATGAGTGGGCATGGCCAAGTGCCCCAGGGCTGAACTAGGGTTTAACTAACCTTGGAGCGTTTACTTCAGGGCACTTGTAATTACTATAAGCAACGATACAAGGAACCTATCAAACTAGACTACTCAATGAGCAGCAAGATTTATTGAAGATCAAACTGCCCGTCAGATTTGATCTGACAGTCAGCAGGGTGGGGGGAATCTGAGCTGCCAGGAATCCATTACTCAGTGCCATTGCCTGTTGTGGTTCACCATTTCGGAGAAAGTTAAGGGAGACTCCTGGAGAACAGAAACTGATTTAAAAGATCTGCTTTCCAGTCAACAGAAACCCTTTTGAGGTTTGTTTACCAGATAACAGTCCTTCTGTTTCCTTGGTCAAAGTGTACTGCCATTGTGATCTGCGGTGAAGGTTGGGAGGAAGGCAGCCAGTACAAGCATTTCTAGGGGACAGTGGGCCACTAATTTTGTGGGAACTGTGTTCCTTAAGGTTTCCTCCAGTCATGGAAATAAGACAATTGTTTTTGCCTTTCTTTGGGTCAAACCAATGAGCAAACCCTAAGAAGGCTTTCACTTTAACTCTACAGAACTGACTTTCCCCAGAGGAGTTGAGCTCAGACTGTCCACTCTGCTCTTTTGCAGAGCTTTAAATAAATGTTCACCCCACTCATTGGTTTGCTTAGTTTTCATTATTTTTGAGACAGGTTCTCCCCAGGCTGGACTTGAACTTGCTATGTGGTCAAAGAGGACCTTGAACTTCTGATCCTCATCTCCCATGCCCTGAGAACCTTTCATTAACTTTTTAACTCCGTGCAGTGAAATTTTGGACTGGCTAGTTCAAAGACATGTATGTAGCAGATGTTGAAATCAAACACTAGACATTCAAGTACACAGTTGGCTGATGCAAAAGAGATTAATTCGGCTAGACATGGGCAGAAGAGAATGTAGAAAGCTGGGGACTTGGAGACCCCACCCTCCATTGCAGCGGAGTGAATGGTGTCCCCTAGAAGAGATTTCAACCCTTGACTTAATGACCTCTGGCACCAGTGAAAGAAACGAGAAAGCAGGACGTTTGTGGGTGTGGTCAAGTTGAGGTCCTTAAAGTGGGTCATCCTCCATTTAGGTTTAGACCTAAGACAGAAGATTGAAACAAAGAGGAGGGAAGGAAAGGAGGAGAAAGAGGGAGGAATGAATGCACAGACAGAACTGAGTGGTGTAGTCACAGATGCTGCCGAGGATACTCCAAAGCCAGACTGTAGAGAAGCAGGAAGGATTGAGCCTGAAGACTCCTTAGACTGCAGGCTTCTGTCTTCCAAAACTATGGCAGACTAGGCTCCCTTTGTCTTGAATCATTAAATTGTCTATAGTTTGTGTCAGTTTCATGAAATGCTGTCATCAAAAACTGATCCGAAGAAAGGCACCAGGACTTTGTTGTACATAACTAATATCTCTATCTATACATGTTGGGGAAGAATTTGCTTTTTCTTTGTGTTTTGCATGGCAATGGGTATGAGCCAAGTCTTCAGAGAGTAGAATAAGTCCTCCAGTTTGGGGGAATCTGGCTGGGGATTTGAGTTTCATGGATTGAATTGTTCCAAATGACTTACTCTTACACCAAGTCCCACCTGAGGAGCCAGCAATTGTTGTTTCTGAATTTGTTTTTTTTACAGTTCTCTTACCTCAAGGCCAGAGGGACCATCATTTGCTACTTAAGACATGAGGCCACGTCTGAGACTGGAGACATGGGAGAATGATCTTGGATAATTGACCATAAGGCATCGTGGACAGGGCAGCCCCACCCCCTGGGGAAATTGTCAGTCTACGATGATAGATGTCTTTTCTTCCTCCACTGACACTGCAGACCTGTGGGGCTTTACACAAGACTTATGTCTGCAAAAGAAAATAACCACTATCAAGATGTGGCTGTAACCCTCCTTCACACTTCTCTTATGGCTGGAGGCAGGGACATGTTGGGATATTGGCACAGCTCTCATGCTTCTAATAGAGAGTCAACATGCAAACGGGATCCTAGAATCCAATCTAGATGGCTGCAGCCTAGCTACATGTTAATAATGAACAGAACAAGAGATTAAACTGTGGGGTGGGAACCTTAAAACAGCCTATCTGAGAGTATCCTTGCTGGAGGCCACTTCTGGTTCCTCTTGCTATCCTAAATTTGAACATCCTTGCCTAAAGGCTACGTGTGACAGAAAGTGACAGAAGGCACCTGGACACCTGGTTGGACCAATTGGACTCTACCCCCTCACTAGGTTTCAAACCCAGTTTTCTGCCTTAAATCCTTCTTAAAGGTCCTATATCCTGAGACATTTCCTGTTACACAGGAACTCTCTCTCTCTCTCTTTCTTTCTCTCTCTCTCTGTGTCTGTCTGTCTGTCTGTCTGTCTGTCTGTCTGTCTCTTTCTGTCTCTGCCTTTCTCTCTGTATCTATTTCTGTGTGTATCTGTTTCTCTCTCCCTCCCTTCTCTCTCTCCCTCCCTCCTTCTCCCCCCTTTCTCCCTCCCCCCTCCTCTCCCCTCTATCTCTCTCCCTTCCTCTCTTCTCTTTCCTGCCCTTTCTTTCTCCTCCCTCTCCCCAACTCTCTCCCTCTCCCTCTCCCTCTCCCTCTCCCCCTCCCCCTGCCCCTCCCCTCTTTCCCCCTCTCTCCCTCCCCCTCCTCCTCTCCCTTTCTCCCCTCCTCTCTCTCCCCCTTCCCCCTTCTCTCTCCCACACACACAATGCTACCTATGAATCTATAATAAACTCCCCTCTAAAATTCACCTCTTCTGAGCTGTGAATTTTACTCTTTGAGTTTGAAAACCTAAAAGCCACTGTCTCAGGGCCACTTCGGCGACTGTGGAGTTTCTGCCAGCCTACCTAGATTCCCCAAGGAAGGTTCTAGTCTCAAAGAAACCCCAATATTCCACTATCGATTCCTCACATATTGCCCCCCAATCCTTAAGCAGAGCGCTCTGGGAAGTGGATTTAGTGAATAACAAGCACCAAGCTTAACTTCAGCACATCGATTCTGTTTTCTAGATGCAGAAATAAGTCGGCTGAAAGAGCATCCCACACTACGTGGTACCATTTTCTGCCAATTCAGTTCAACGGGAGCAGAAACAGAGAAGAGAAATAAAACATTTTCATTATAAAGGGCCTGAGTCAAATGGGCAGCTGGGGTCTTTTTAGCAAAATACATCTGTGAATCAAAGCCTCAAAGAACCACTGTCAGCAGTCAGTGGGTTTTTATGACGTTTGAAGGGAGTCTCAAACATCCGCCTGGCTTCGGCATTCATTTTTCTTGGCTTTCTAGCCAATTAGCCCTGAAGTTTCCATCCCACAGAGACAGATCCTGTGCCCTTGAATTCCAGTGTGTCGCCTGTCACATTCAAGAAGGAACAGTGTCACATGCTGCAGTCCACACGGCCTGAGGTGGCAGAGCCTGTGTCCTAGGGACCTCAGAACTCATTAGTACATTGATTCACACACAACCTGTGGGTCACAACCTCTTGGGGGAGCTGAATGACCCTTTCACAGAGGTCTCATATCAGTTATTCTTAATATCAGATATTTACATTATGGTTCATAATAGTAGCAAAATTACAGTTATGAAGTAGCCACAAAAAATAATTTTACAGTTGGGAGGTCACCCACACATGAGGAACTCCATTAAAGGGATGAAGCACTAGGAATGTTGAGAACCGCTGTATTAGTAGATTGTTCTTAAGTGTGAGGTGTGGTGGAAGGGACCATAAACTTAGAAGTCAGTGTCTTAGCCTTCCTTGATCTTAAACTGTAAAAGGGTCATGATTACTTCATGGGCTTCAGTGTCTCGCCTGTCAGACTAATATAGATAATGAGGTCAGAGGTCACATGCTGTGGACGGAACATGGGCCCATACAGATGTCATCATCCACGCACTGGGAAAGTCGGGGAGGCATTATCAGCCAAGAGAGCCATCTTCCACCTTCTAGGATGGAAGAAGTAGTCTTTGGAGTGGAAGCATTTTTCCTTTTACTCCCATACTTGATTGACATTCCTCTCCAAAAGATATTGGCACGCTGAAAGGGAAAAAAATGCCAGAGCAGAGTTAAAATGGTTATCATACAAATTTAATTATTTTTAATTTTACAAAAAGAATTACCTTTAATATTTCAAAGGCCTGCATTTTAGCGGCTAATTTGATCGCACTAAAAGCTTTTACAGGGGTCGTAGGAAGAAAATGCTTTTCTCCTGCTTTGATATTTTTATTTAGGAAAGCAGTAAATGTCATTTAAAAAGTCATTAGACAAGGTGGGTCCAGCTCTGCATGTGAGAGATCCTGCTCTGCGGTGTGAAGTCCACACTACCCCTGTGACGTCCACACTATCCCTGTGACGTCCATACTATCCCTGTGACGTCCACACTATCCCTGTGACGTCCACACTATCCCTGTGATGCGGGGCTTTTGATCCTGAGTTACTGCAACATTGTTTAACTCCATCTGTCATCCTTCAGGTGCAATCAGCCTTGTGTTTTAAGGCGGGAGTCTTCTATTAGCCTGGAGCTTACACCTTGGGTTAAGCTGGGTGGCAGAGATCGCCAGGGTCCCTCCTGATTCCTGCAACCCCAACAACGTGTCTACATCACCATGCTGGGCTTTCTTTGAGATCAAATTCAGGTTTTCATGCTTTGCCTTCCAAACGCTATCACCCATCCCTAGAGCTGAGGTTTCTAAGGCCAGGTGAGAGAGTGAACAGACCCTTGGAGAGATACTCTTTTGGGGTCTTATGAATTTCCTTTGCATAGGCATTAAGGTCACAGGTGGTGACTAACAAGGAGATCTGATTATAAAAAATATTGTCCACTGAATTGTGTAAGAATGCTAGAAGGGTATTAATTCATTAGTCAGAAAAGACAGGAGATCACAAGGTTGACTGGGTAACTGGTAAAATAATAATAGGCACCAAATTTGCTTTTTTTTCTCTCCTATGCAGAATATTTGTGAATGTGTTACATATAAACAATCACGTATACTATATAATTGTGTGTATACACAGTTGTTTATATGAGACCCAGTACTATGTATAATGGCTATGTGCCAGAGACAAAATTCAAAGAAAAAAAAATTAACAACAGCATTCTTCAACTGTTTCACTTCAGCAAAACAAAGGGAGTGAACATGTCAGAGAAGTTCGGGGACGTGTTGCAAGTTCCCTGCGTGTTCCTCCAGAGTATTATGGGATGAGCCTGTGGGAAGGCCCCTCCCTCTGTTCCTGCCACTTGTACTTGTGATCCAGATGAGAGACTGACATTGAAGATGAACCTGTAGGATGCTGTGATTTGAGACACTGGCTGAGACTTTTTTTCCTTAAACATTTCTTTTCCTTTCTCATCCTTTCCCGGGAGTTTGGTTACCCCATCTAGTGTACATGGCTTCAGAGAAAAATCTGTTCTATCAAAGAAAAGTCTACTGGGTTTTGAATGTATTCATTCTGAGTGACTAAGGGAATATGATTTTTAAAGTCTGGAATGAGAGAAACGTTTTTCTATCCTCAAGGTCAGAGAAGACACTGATCACTGGGATAAAAGAAGGGAGCCTGGTGGGGGAGCTCAGGGGTCCCTGTGGAGGGGGCTGGGACAGATCCCAACCTTTGTCCTGAAGTTGATTGTGGAACTCATGAAGGTGAGACTCCTGATTTAATGAGGAATAATATTTAGCTATTTAAAAGTGAGGATAATTATTGTTGCGATCAATACAAGCTACTGAAATAAGAGAGCAAATCCTTGCTTACAGTAGTATGTGTAGACTGGAACGTGTTTCTCTGGGCATTTAGGGTGAGCCTTTCCATATATCTACCATGTCTTAGAATCTTTGGCACATGCTGTGGTGTTTAAGGCAAGAGCAATGGGGCTCATCTGCCATCCCAGCATTCAGGAGACTGAAGCAGGTGGATTTCAAGCTCAAGGCCAGCCAGAATAGGTAGTAAGTCCTTGTCTAGCAAAGAAAGCAGATGTCTTTGAAGCTGTGGGCACATATTTTTACCCCAGTGATAAAAGAGTCAAGAGTAGCCTGTTTATTTGTTAGGTGAAGTTATATTTAACACACCTTGGTTCCTAGAGCCATCTTGTCTTTCTGTGAGAAAAAAAGAAAACCTTTAGGGAATTAAAAACAATGACAAAATGGCTGTAGAGACGGTGCCAATATCTAACTGTGGGACTATTGAGTTGATCATTGTCCTCTTTGAGCCTCCACTTGCCTCTTTGCAGAGCAGTGGCATTATCAGCGGCAACTTGATGTAGGTGGTCCCTCCCTAAGCCTCCCGTCTCACATGTTTCTAGGCTATGTCTAGCTGACAGTTAATACTTTCCAGCACAGGAAACCTTCCCCCAACCATGCATCTGTAACCACAGCTCATCTGAACCCCAAGTAAGATGTTTGCCCAATTCCAAACACAGGATTGAGCTGCCCTCATCTGAAGCAACAAGATAATACTCTCACCTGAGCATCCTTCAGGATACCCGCAAAGTCCCTTTGGCCAGCTAAGGCAAAGCGTTCACAGTCTTTGGAGATTACAAGGTTATGTCTGCCAGGTTCATGTCACTGTGACCAAATGTGCAACAAAAACAACGTAGGGAGGACAGACTCACAGATTGGAGAGATGTAGACAATCACCGTGAGGGATGCACACAGGTGTGTGACTCTGACAGTGGCAGCTGCTTGCCCACATCTAGTGGACCGGGATGCAGAGATAGCTGGTGAGGCAGGAACTCTTACTACCACCACACAGTACTTCTGCAGCTAGATCCTCCTCTCTCAAAGGTTCTACCACCTCTCAGCACCCTGCTACCAGCTGGTGACAAAGTGTCTAAGCACATAAGCCTGTGACATATTTGACACTCAAGCCATGACACATCTAGGTATCTTTGGTAAGCCATAATGCTTCCTACCACATCCCTTCATAGTCCACACCTCCTTCTGATGTCTGACTCCCCAGAGGTATCTTAGATCTTTATATATCCATACAGGGTGTGGCAAGGCCAACCTAACCAGTCAAAAAACTTCCTAATGACTTTGGAGGAGATGGCTCAGCAGGTAAAGGCACTCGTGATGACCTAAGTTTGAGAACCAACTACCATAGTCGTCCACTGACCTTCTAACGTGTGTCATGGCATGCTTGCCATGTGTGCACATACATAAACATAAATGATAAACTAAATATGCAATAATAAAAATGTGCAAAATTAAAAATAAATAATAAAACAATAAAATAAAGATGCAAAGATGGAAAGCTTCTGAGAATGTTGAACGTTTGAAAAAAAAGTTTGTTATTAACTTACCTATCCCTGCCCATGCATATTTGTCTTTGTGCAAATCAGCTGCATGTTTCTTCAGAATCCTCAATATATGTTTCAGATGGAAAAATGTATGTGCCCCATTGTACTTTCCATAAACCGTGCCCATGACCTCTGTAAGGAACCTTCTTTAAAAGCCATCCTCCTCTATGTTTCCATGCTTTTGCTGACGCTGTCATTTCCTGTCAACCAGAGACACTGATGGGTGAATTCAGTTGAGCACTCTCTTGGAACTATAAAGAAAAACAAAACTACCCCACACAACTCAATTTTCATATGTATCCACAGTTAATCTCCTCGCCCACTTCAGAAGGAGATAGCAATATGATTTTACAGAGAGGTAAGCTGAGAACCGAAGATATTAATGAATCAACAGAGTCCCATAATCCATAATGCTAAAATCTCTTCTATATGAGCACATAGGCATTTGATCAACAGTAGTCAGTACTGAGTACTACAAAAGGGTAAGAGGGAGATTTGGGGGAAGATAAATCTAAAATTTTATTCTGGGATACTTTCAGGGAATTTTGGAAACCATGAAGACTATAATCCTTGCTCTATGCTTTAATTAGTTGTAATCTAGAAATTATATCTGAAGCCAATAGCTGGGAGGCACATTTAGCAGTTCACTGAGGGACCCGTGGATCCACTGAACCACGTGCTTCAAAGAGACACTCCGTACCTTCTCACTGAGATAAGGAATGGTTAGCGATTATTTATGCAACAGCTACCATGAAATTTGAGTTGAATCTTGACCTCCTGTATATATTTCCATAATAAAACTGACATTAATTTGAATAATTTGTGGAGAGATTCAAAGAGGTTTTCCGGATAGGAAAAAGTTTGTTGTGATGGCTAAGAACCACAGGCTTATAACTTGGAGACCCCAAACAATCGGTGTGTATCTTTTTTAGATGTCTGCTATAATGTATTAGGAAGTTCATCCTTGAACTAGACAGATTCTCTATCTCTCAGCAGGGATTTATGGCCTAGAGTTCATCTAAAGGTGGGTCCTTGTGAGATTTCCCTCACCTGTGTTGCTTTGTCAATTGACAACATGTCAATGAGTGTCGTGCGCCGTCCCCGTCCAGCGGGAATAAGACACAAGACAAACAGGTTTCTTCCCCAACGGTTTACTCAGGAACTTGATGCACTTACAGCTTAGCAGAGCATGATGGCAAATGGCAAATGCCCCCCCCCACAAGCAGCCTATTTATACCCTGTCCTGGCCAATCACCGAGCTGCCTCTGCCTCGTGGCTCTCGCGTGACTACACCAGGTATTCTCGCGTGACTACATCAGGTGTTCTCGGGCTCAAGATCAAACAACAGCTGACACTGCCTAATGCCAATTTAAGAGTCGTTTATGCCAGAACAGCTGAATCGGTCGATGCCGTCTTTAAAGAGCGGTTGAATGGCTCCCTACAAATGAGCAGGTCCTGTTTAAGCAGCCATGCTGTTGAAATTTCATGTGTGCAATTCCCTTGTCATTTATGGAAGACACAATCTCGCAGCAGATGTCCTTGTCCTCTGGCTCTACAGTCTTTACTCACCCCCCCCCACACACACACACACTTTTTCTGTGACGTTCTCAGAGTCTTAGGTGTGGGGATTATATTGTGAATGGTATCACTTGGGTTTGGGCACCTTATAGTCAGTTCTTTCTGTGCATTTTAACCAGTCATGGCTTTCTGTAATAGTCTAAAATTACCAAGATATATTATTTGAATTTTTTATTAATAAAAGCTTCTTTGATAAGAAGTGAGAGCTACAGTTATCCCTGATTATATAGGCAATTATTTATAATGCAGTTAGTAGTTATATTTATATAACAAAGGGGCAGTAGTTGATTCTCCACTAAGGTCCCCGTCAACTTTACAAACATACAAATGAGCAACCCTGAATGGACTCACTAGTGTGTGAGTGTGTGTGTCAATGTACGTATGTGCAACAGAATTATAACAATTATAATTAAAGAAGAGATTGTGAATCTGAAAGGGAGCCAGTTGGAAATTACATGAACTCAGTACACAAGTAGGAAATTTCCAAGGAAGAAGTAAGAGAGAAAAAAGACATCTATTATAGAGAAATATGTTCAATTGCTTATTGGACCAATCAATCGTACTACCTAGGAAACTGACTTAACGATCCTCCAGCATCCTGAACAGTAAATGACAGCCTGTAGGTGAACACTGTTCTAGAGAGGGGATCTGATGACATCATTATGGTTTTAGAGAAGGGTAAGTTGAGGATTCAGGATGTTCAGTGACTCTACAGAACCAGATGGACCGTGATGCTCCAAGTCAAACACCCACTCTTTGCCACTGTCACCATGTGCAAGTCTTCTGCAGTCCTAAGATAGCCATTTCACGGTGTGATCAGCTCGGAGGTTAATACACTTGCCATATAAAAGCAAAGACCTGAGTTCAAATCCCCAATGTGCCTTGAGTAAAAAAAGGTTCCCCCTAGTCTCAGGTATTTAAACACTGGGTCCTTATATTGGTAGTGCTGTTTGGGGAGGTTGTGGGCTATTCAAGAATTGGGGTATCACTAGAGGAAGACTTGAGGAAAATTTTGAGGATACACACACACACACACACACACACACACAGAGCTTTATCATACTTCCCAGACTGACTTTCCTAGTATAGGACTTCCAAATAAACTCTTCTGTGAGCTTCTTTGGCCAAGGTGCTTTATCACAGTCACAGAAAAGCAATGCGGTGTGTAAAGGCTCAACACCGGGTATGAATGTTTATAAGCCCAACGCCCCTGTGGGGAGACTGGAGAAGCTCCCAGAAGCCACCAGGTCACTTGGCCTGCTGCAAACAAGAGTGAGAGGGCAAAGAGCCCCTATCTACAAGGTGGGAGACCAAGACTGACAATCCAGGTTGTCCTATGACTTCCATATGTGTTGATGGCACCTACCTGCCTGCGGTCACACACATAACGGTGCACACACCATATACAAAAGGGGGGCTATAAAAATCAGAGTCCTCCAATGGAATAAATTGTGAATGGCTCTTGAAAAAGGAAAATTGAAGATGGTGCTAAGGTCCCTCGCTCCATTTAAATGTAGACAGTACAAAGCTGAAGGTGTCATGGATCAACTCATTGCCTCCACCAGGATCTCATTATGAACTACTTGTTTCATACCTGAGCCCTTTCTCCACAGCGAGTGCTTCCTGGGTGTTCCCTTGCCACTTGTCCCAGGTTCAGGTGGGTGTGTGAGGATGTTGCCTGTAGCCAGGGACTTCAGAGTCACTCGTGGTATTTCTGCCAAGGTCATCGTTTATCTTTTCTTCCCACACAAATCAGAAAGATAAAAGAGTTAGAAAAGAGTTGTACGTGCCACTGTCCAGAGTTGGCTCCCTCACATTCACGCCTAGGTCCCAGGTCTGAGAAAACAAAGGAGTTTGCCAGACTGCTTGACTGATAATACGTAAAGAGGATTTTTAAAATTATGCGAGGAGCAGACAGCACGTTGTTCTGCTGTCGGAGACCCAATTCACTGGGTGAACCCTGGTGCAAAACTCATTTTAATGAAATGTTTCTGAGAGTCATAACTGGGGGAAATAATAGACGTGACCAGCATTACTCTCGAGAACCTGTCGGTGGGTGCGCTAGGCCATAATTACATTGAAAAACCCAAACTTCAAAAAAATAACAAAAAAATCTCAGTGTGAATAAAAGAAGTAAATTCGCTAGGATTTAGATGAGTACGGACAGCTGAATTAATAATGCTCATCTTTTATTAATCGGAACATTTTACATAAGACGTTTATTTTACTAGCTTGGGCAAACATCGCTGAAGTATTTTATACAATCATGGGAACAACTGGGGTATGACAATTTAATGCTATTTTGAAACATGAGAGAATTTTGTTGAGACTCACGTGAGCCAATTTCACACGGCTGGCTCCTTAATCACTTTATCTAGGGCCCTTTCCCGGACCTTGTGCTGGCTAGTTTTTTTCTCAATTTGACACAAACTAGAATTTGTGTTGCCTAGGTGTTTCTCTTGGTCTATGATTGACATCAGAGGGCTTGGCTCACTGCGGGTGGTGCCACTCCTGGGCTGGTGGTCCTGGGTGAGATAGAACGTGGCTGGGCAAGCCACAAGGAATCAGCCAGTAAGCAGTACTCCTCCGTGACCTCAGCTTCGGCCCCTGCTTTTAGTTCCTGCCTAAATGATTTATCTTGAGTCACATCTCTCCTCAAAGCCAGCTGTGGACACTGACCCCTACTCCTTGATATAGTTCCTATTTGGGGGAGACTCCTTGTACCTGTGCACTCCACACTGGACACTTTCTATAGCTATGCACTAAAGCTCAACTGCCTTTTGTTTTGCAACTGAAAACCCCTGTCACCTTGCTTTTTATATCCTATAGTCCCTTCTTCAGTTCACCCTTCCTAGTGGTCTATCCCTGTCTCTCTAAGCCAGTCTTGGTCCTCCATGGGACATTTGTCATTCTCTACAGCAGAGTGCCCCGTGGCAGCACCATGCACAGTTTACTGTTCTTGCTCTCTTTGGGGTTTAGCTTACTGTTTTATCCGGGATAACAGACGGGTTTTTTCCTCTCTCTCTCCACTAAAGCATTAGTATGTGTGATACTCTGTGACTGGACTTCAGATCTATGGGGAAATTAGATTTGGCATCAGAAGGCATGCTGGCTTGAGAAAATGATGGGCCATGTCCAGGGTGAGCAGCCAGAGCTGAGGTACTGTATGAATTTAAGGCTGTTCCACTCTTTGCCAGGTGGATCTGGAAAAATACTGTTCTGCCAATTTCTCCAAGCAAGTCAGGTTTAGTTAAAAGGGGTTATTTTGTGTATTTTGTTGTAATGTTCCAGGAACTGGTGAGGTTGTAAAGATCCGTAAGGAAGTGAAATTGGCTTGTGGAGGAAGGTTTGGGGAGGAATCAAACAATGTCTAAAATTGTCAGGTACTCTATCAAATGAGTCTCATCAAGCCGCCTACTCCTGGCTGCATGGATGATCGCTGTCATTTATCTGATACTGAAAATATGTTTGTAACATATGTCTTCTGTATTGGAGGAAAAAAACCTGCAGATTATTATAGGAGTTTTCCCACTGGTGTGAGGGAGGGGGACGACACGGCTGTGTCTACACCAAATGTCCCAAGAATAATCCAAAGTTCTATCCCACCAAACTTCACCCTGAGGAACCAAAGGTTTATCAAGCTTACTTACATGAGTGAGGGGTTACTGACAGGAGCATCAGTGACCCCAAAGACACCTCATTAGAAAGTCTACTACACCCAGTGTAGATGAGGGCTTCCCATGGTTGAATAGATGAAGGCCCTCCCTTAGTCTCCAGGTCTATGTTCTCCATCCCCTTGGTGAGACCCTGAGGCCACCTGAAAACAGGACAGAATTGCACATGAAGGGTTGAGGATGTTCAGTTGAAGTTGTAGGAATGAAGGGCACCGTCCTAGAAGAAGCTGAGCTGGTGGCAACTGAGGGATCAATGAGGTCTTGAATAAGGTCTGTGATGAGGAACATGCAGGAGATGGGAGAGAGGCAGGAGGGAACAGATGCCTTTAGTGTGACCAAGTAGAAAAGCTTTTAGGCAAGCTTAGTTCAGGAGGCAAGAGAAAGGACACCCAAGTATGGGCAGGGTGGCTTTCTTTTTCTCTTCCTGTTGAAATGACACATGATTTAGGGAATCTTGTGATTGAGGAAGGAACAAGAAAGAAGTCATTTTGACAGTGTCATGGGGAAAAAAAGGTTCTAGTGCCTTAAAACAATGTAATTACATAAGTAATATGTAAAAAAAAATAGTCCTTATAAAAAATTAAAATACATCCAAGCTAGCTCATTTCTCTCAGCTCACTGTACTCAGCCCGGTCGCCGTGCTCAGATGTAACCACAGCTACCTATTTGATGAATTGCCTTTGAGAAATTTCTCTGAGATATTACTAACGTTGTTACCCAGGAGCAGGGATTGGAACAATATGGAATGGTTTAAGCTGAGCCTGCTTATGAAATGTCATGCTTATGGGTTACTCAAATCTATAGCTCCAGCATTGTTGCTCTTGGGTTTTGTTTTGTTTCATTTTGTTTTGTTTTTTTAATCGCCGGAAGCAATCCATGGAGAGATAAGCAGGAGAATGATACCTCCATCATTTATGGATACCCAAGTCATTTCCATGTTCTTGCTAAACAAATAATGCAGTAATGAAAGATGGAGGGAGAGAGGGGACCAGAAAGGGGAAATGGGGACTATAGCGGGAGGGGGAGAGCAGTAAAGGGGGAAAATTATGAAAAATACTTATCCAAATCTGTGAAAATGTCATCATAAAAATGAAAATAATTTTCTTTATGAAGCTTTCCTTGGCACCTTTATTAAAATGTTAAAATTCTAAATAAATAAAGGATGGCAAAATTGCTCAGTGGGTTAAAAAAATGGAGTGGGGGGGATGCTAGCAGCCAAGACTGATGACCTGAGATCAAGACTCAGGTCTTGTATGGTAGAAGGAGAGAACTGACTCCTGCAAGCTGTCCTCTGACCTCCATCTACACAGTGAGGGAAGCACACAAGTGAGCGTACAGACACAAGTGATCACAATCACTCACTTTTCAATCACTTGGTTAGGGGACATACTATATATTACTCAGGGTTCTCTAGAGGAACAGAACTAATGATAGATAGATAGATAGATAGATAGATAGATAGATAGATAGATAGATGAGAGTTTATTAGAATGGATTACAGGCTGTGGTCCAGTTAGTCCAACAATGGCTGCCTACCAACAGCAAATCCAAAAATCCAGTTGTTCCGGTGATGAGGCTGTGTCTCTAAGCTCATATTCAGTACACATTGGGATTGAGAAGAAGTAGAGTCTCGTGCCAGTGGAGGAATGAACTCGCCAGCGAGAGTAAGGACAAGCAGGCAAAGAGGAAGAAATTCCTTCTTCTGCATCCTTCATTTCAGCTGCTAGCAGAAGGCGTTACCAAGATTGAAGGTGGATCTCTACACCTCAAAAGATCCAGAAGGGAGGTGGGTCTTAGACTTCAAATTATTTGCTTGACAAAAAAAAAAAAAAAAACCTCACAGATGTACCCAACCACTTAGGTTTAGCTAATTCCACATGTAGTCAAGGTGACAACCAAGAATAGCCTTCACACGATGTCTGTTTGATGATGCTGACTATGAAAACTGGGTGTTGAGGCAGCTTGCTGTGTTGCTTTTATTGTTCACAGCAATGCGAGTGGAGGTCAAGGCTAATATGTGAATAGAAAGGGGGTGTAGGTGGCAAGCAGATGACCCATACCCCCAGTTGTCATGTAGAAAAGGCAGGTGCAGTTTCTGACTCATCTTAGCTTGAGCAGCAAAAGGTCATGAAATGTGAAGCCTCACTCTCTGCCTTGGTCTCCTCTCACCTTGCTTCCCCTGTCTCGTCGTACAGTAGGCGGGACCCTCGGCAGAAAGCAGTCTCTCAGGACCCTACCCAGGTCTGAAGTCTTCATTTTCTACCCTGCCCTCTGTCTTACAAAATGTCATGCTCACCCTTGAGAGAGGTCTGTAAGTACTATGCCCTTTGCTCCTACAATTGCAGGATGTGGCTGGAGGCACCTTTAAAATTACTCCATGTCCAGGTTGTCTATGCCCGAGGTCTCTGGGGAAAACTGAGCCCAGCCCTGACTATGAACCTGTTTGTGGGCGCTGCTCCTCTGTCGGAGAAAACCCTCCATGAAGCTGATAGGACAGCATATAACAATTCCTATAGGCTAGTGCTGATAGGAATCTTCACAGCAGGGACCATGACACTTCTAGTACAGGACCCTCAGTGTACCTCATTTTATCAGTTAAGGTAAGGCAGGCCATCTTGGAGAGAGGGAATTCCTATTACCTTCAAATGCCTTCAATCCCCATACTCAGAAAGTAGGCAGATCTTGATGAGTTTGAAGTCAGACTTGTATACACAGAGTTCCAGACCAGTCAGGGCTACAGGGAGAAATTATCTTTAAAAACAGTCAGTGCTGGGGTTTATGTGTAGAGACAGTCAGAAAAACAATGACGAGAATCATCAGAGAATCATCAGCCACAACACCGCCTTCGGGGGAAGCCAGAATGGCTATGCTTGCTTCACTGTGGGTCAGCGGCTTACTCACTCGCAAATCACCATTAGTAAAAGATTGTTAAAGCCTTGGAGGAGAAACGCACAAAAGCACGGGACTGTAAATGTCTGAGCGAAACTGTAACCAAGTTAATTTCGTACATAAGGAGGTTTAAAGCTTTCTCTTGTTTTCCTCTCTGTTCTGAAGGACGATCGTTTGACGGAGCCCACATAACACCGTGGACTCATCTCTGCTAATTTTCCATCTAATGAGATCCGAGCGCTCCGTTTTTTATGCTTTTTGTTCTGTTTATTCCTTCGGCTGCACTCCAAAGATAAAAGGTACTTTAGTTCAAAGAAATGCAGAGAGCCCTTTCTCTGGTGAGCGGTGGGTCTGAGTGGCATTTCTTTGCAGGTGTGCAAACAACTTCTGTGAGAGCTTTCCTTGTTTGTTTTTAAATGTCTATAAACCACCCTCATCTAGACCATTAGCTTTTTTGATCAGATCGGGTGATGTTTGTTTTCAGAGAGAAATACATTTCTATTGGTCCACAAACTTAGGGCCTAAAGGAAAAGCCAAAAGGAAAAAAAAAATTCCAGAAGTTTCCTGTGGAAATAAAATGAAAAGTTCATCCAATATTTGCAAGCTACGATACATCCACGCCTAGTAATGTCTAATGTCACTGTGTGTTAGAAGGTTTTGTTTCCCTAAGTTTTCCCAGCACCAACCACAGCTCCCTAAAGCTCAGGGCTGAGTCTGGAAGGCTGAGGCCAGTTTTACTCTTGACCCAGAGACTTACTGCTGCCCATTCTAACACACACAGCAGTTCTCAACCTGTGGATCATGACCTTTTGGAGGAGGGTCACAAGGGCCTTTCACAGAGGTTGCCTAATACCATCAGAAGACACAGATATGCAAACTACTATTCATAACAGTAGCAAAGTTTCAGGTATAAGATAGCAATGAAAATAATTTTATGCTTGGGGGTCACCACAACATGAGGAACTGTATTTAAGGGTTGCAATGTTAGGATGGTTGAGGCACACACAATTGTTTCTCTTGGGCTTTGCACTAATGGAGTGTTGGTTCTGTACCCTCAGCATTCACAGAGGTCACAACTGGATTTAAGATGAATCACTTGCCTGTTTCCTCTGTGAACCATGAAGACCTGGGCAGAGAAAAGCTTCGAGATGCCTTCTGCAAGATGGAAGCAATGTTCAATCCTGGCCTTGGGATCCCTGTGTGCTCAAGAAACATCACTTGCAAATGAACAGTGTTATTTATATTCATACAACAACAACCCAGATTTCCAACTTCTCTGTTGCAGGTCAGCTGGTATCACCCCTGTCAGCCTTTCCCTGGGCCTGGGACTCAGGAGAGTTCTGGGTAAATGGCACCTGTCATCCTGGTGGCTTCAGAATCACAGTTTCTGAGCTGAATTTAGTAACTTGGTGCTCTTTGGTCATTCTATCCTCTGTAAATTTCCCATTTCGCAGACTAGTGAACCCAGAGCCCAGCTACAGGCCACTGCTACCAATGACTGAACAGAGCTTGGCCAGATTTTCTCTGCCTTAAATCTTTCTCATGCCTCTACTCTGACAGACTCTCATGCACAGCCCAAAATAGTGGTAAGGAGAAAAATTCAAAACGAAGGAGAAATAGGCAGTCTTACCGGAAGCCACAAGAAGAAACATGGATTGCCTCAAACCATGAGCCTGGGACATCTTTCCCGCACCCCTCAGTCCCTAAGCTCTTAGTTACAGGGTAAATGTGAGAGCCACTGATGTTGACTTCAGCTTGGATGCCACAGCCTGATGAGTTTTCTTTAATGAAGAATTTTTTTTTTCTGTTTTGAAACAGGGTCACACATAACGCAGGCTGGCTTGGAACTCCCTCCATATCCCAAGATGATCTTGAATACCTATTCTTTCTACCTCCAACTCAGAAATACTGTGGTGATGAACCTGTGCCAACACACAGGGTTCATATAGTGCAGGGACTGTATGCCTACTAAGCAACCACTCTACAACTCAGCCACATCCCCAGCTATATCACGCTGTTGAGAACATCTGATTATGGGAAAGTTCACACTTACCCCAAATGTAGAGAACAGAATCGTGACCACAAGGGTCCCCATCATTCATCTTTAATGTATCAGCTGCTGGCCATGACACTCAAAAAATGTTTTGGGAAGGTGTAATTGATGTTTGGTTTGCACACTTAAGGTAACCTCATTTGTCATTGGCCTTCTGCAACTGTGTGAAGCACCTGCTTGGTTACTGTGCTGGTTATGCCAAGAGTCACTGGAAATGAGGAAGCCTTCATTGGAAAAAAAAAAAATGCCTCCATAAGATCAGGCTGTAGGCAAGCCTGTAGGGTAGCTTCTTAATTAGTGACTTATGGGGATGGCCCGGCTCATTGTGGGTGGTGTCATCCTTGGGCTGGTGGTCCTGGATTCTATAAGGAAGATGGCTGAGCAAGCTGTTAGGAAAGAGCCAGTAAGCAGCACCCCTCCATGGCCTCGGCATCAGTTCCTGCCTCCAGGTTCCTGCCCTGTTTGAGCTGCCATCCCAACTTCCTTAGTGTTGGACAGTAATTTGGAAGTGTAAGTCAAATAAATTCTTTCCTCCCCAAAGTTGATTTTGGTCATGGTATTTCAGCACAGCAATAGCAACCTTCAGTAAGACAGTTAGCCAGAGACATCTGACTTTCAGAGCTCAATATTGGAGCTTCAGACTTCTTCAGATGATCCTTGAGCTAACAGGAAATGGTTCTGAGTCTTGTTTGCTATCAACTGGCTTCCAGAGGTGTAAGTGAAAATAATGTGACCATACAGAGCTACCATCTTAACACATGTTGTAACAGAGAAGTTATCACTGAGAATAAGAGTCCTGATGACTTCATAGTGGAGATTCCACCTCATCTAAGTTTTGAAAGAAACAGAGGCAGCCATGGATAACTAACATGAGGCGCCAAGGACCAGAAAAGACTTAAGTGATGACCACCATCCACACAGACATTCATCCAATGGGTCAGGACTGAGCAAGGATCCATTTGAAAAAGCACAGAACCTCTAAGACTCAGCCCTTATGCCCACTGAACCTACACATGGTAATGGAATCTTGGCCTCTACTGTTCCTAGCCACAGGATTGCTTTACCTTACTCTTTCTCCTAATCCATCTCTCAAATCCACCCCATTGTCTCTAGACCTGCCTCTCCCATAACCTTTAAAAAGGATGATTTTATTTTAACTAATGGGTACTTATGTACATCTCTATGTGTTTGAGCTTTTAAGTATAGTGCCTGAGGAGGCCAGAAGAGAACACCTCTTCAAGAGCAGCAGGTGCTCTTTACTGCTGAACCATCTCTCCAGCCCAGTATCCATGTGCTACAGAACGTTCCTTAATAATCTCACATTTATTTCAACATGAAGCAAACAAGGCTGTCCTAGTTTAATTTCAACTGCTGTGATAAACACCACAGCCAGAAGAAACTTGAGGAGGAAGGGATTATTTGTTTTACATGCTTCATCACAACCCATCCTTGAAGGAAATCAGGAGAGGAACTCAAGCAGGAGCAAAACCAGGAACCATGGAGGACCAGATTTACTGAGTTGCTCCTCAAAGCTTGCTCAGCCTGCTTTCTTAGACATCCCAGGGATGGTATTGCTGTCAGTGGGCTGGGTCTTCCTACACCAATCGTTAATCAAGAATGCATGACACACATAGCTGCAGGCCAAGCTGATGGAGGCATTTTCTCAGTTGAGATTTCGATGACCCTAACTTGTATATCAAGTTAGCAAGAATGAACCAGCAAGTTACCGTGGATGCTATGTCAGACTGTGAGGCCAGCATTAGGAACTTGTTTCTGTATTGACCCAGTTGCTAATGCTTGATACTCTGCAGCAGTTGTGTGTGTGTGTGTGTGTGTGTGTGTGTGTGTGTGTATGTGTGTGTTTGTGTGTGTGCCTGTGTGTGTTTGTGTATGTATGCCTATGTGTGTCTATGTGTGTTCCTGTGTGCATGTCTATGTGTGTCTATGTATGTGTGTGTGTGTGTCTTTGTTGTCTGTGTGTGTCTTTGTGTATGTGTTGTGTGCCTATGTACGTTTATGTATCTATGTGTGTTTTCTGTGTGTATCTATGTGTGTCTGTGTGTGTTTGTGCATGTATCTGTGTGTGTGTCTTTGTGTCTCTTTGTGTGTATCTATGTGTGTCTGTGTGCCTGTCTATGTGTGTCAATGTGTGTGTGTCTGTGTGTGTCTGTGTGTATTTGTGTGTGTGTGCCTGTGTGTGTCTATTTGTCTGTCTATGTGTGCTTTCTGTGTCTGTGTCTGTCTGTGTGTCTGTATTGTCTCTGTGTGTGTTTGTATATTTGTGTGTGCCTGTGTGTCTGTGTTGTCTGTGTGTGTATTTGTGTGTGTGTGCCTGTGTGTGTCTATGTGTCTATGTGTGTGTTTGTGTGTGTATCTGTGTGTGTCTGTATTGTCTCTGTGTGTTTGTATATTTGTGTGTGCCTGTGTTGTCTGTGTGTGTGTTTGTGTATTTGTGTGTGTGCGTGTGTGCCTGTGTCTGTCTATGTGTATGTGTGTGTGTATGTATCTGTGTGTGTTTGTGTATGTGCCAGTGTGTGTGTGTCTATGTGTGTGTGTTTGTGCATATGTCTTTATATGTCTGTGTATCTGTGTGTGCGCTTGTGTTTGTGTCTGTGTGTGTGCTTGTGTGTATGTTTGTGTGTGTGTCTATGTGTGCCTGTGTATGTTTATGTGTGTTTGTGTGTGTGTCTATGTGTGTGTCTATGTGTATCTGTATGTCTATGTGTATCTGTGTGTATCTGTGTGTGTGCTCTGCACAAAGCACTGTGGTGTAACGCAGCCAGCTGCCTCATGTTCCTCCTGCCATAGTTAGGCTCACTCTTCCCATCTTGCCTTCCCCATGATACTGGACCATGAACCCTCAAACTATGAGCCAAAATAAAGCCAAGTGGGTCTGTGTTGAACTTTTAAGAATTGAATACATAGAGCAAAAACAAGCCAGTCATATGTTTTTAATCCGAACTCATAAATTATCTCATCTACCCTATAATGCTAAAAGAAAATACTGTGAGAAAAACAGCCCTCAAACCTGTACTTCAGGTCCTGAGACCTGAGCATCATAGATATACACAATTTAGTGCGACTAATAAAGTATCCTGTTTGCTGGCTAAACACAGAGGAAAATGAGTCAGATTGAAAACAAAACAAAAACCTAAGTCATGGGGCTAAAGAGATGGGTCAGAGTTTAAGAGCACTGGCTGCTCTTACAGTGGACCCAGATTCATTTCCCAGAATCTACATGACTACTCAAAACCATCTATAGCTCTCATTACAGGGGATCTGACAACAGGCACATATGTGGTACAAAGACATACATACAGACAAAACCAACCATACACATAAGATAAAATAAAACAATTTTTTTCTAAGTTGTGAGCCACATCCTTCTGAAGTTCTAGTGGAAAGCACAGCCTGTAGCTGATGTGTGTGCTGTTCTGCACCCCTCCTAGTTTGATGGTTAACATAGTCCAGTGATGCTCAGCCTTCTTAACACTGCTACCCTTTAATACAATTCCTCATGCCTGTGGTGATCCTCAACCATAAAATTACTTTTGTTGGTACTTCAAAACTATAATTTTGCTACTGTTATGAATCGTATTGTAAATATCTGATATGCAGGATATCTGACATGTGACAACCCCTGAGGGTCTCGACCCACAGGTTGAGAACCACCAACCTAGCCAGTTTGCTAGAATTTAGAGTCGCCTAGAAGTCACATCTCTAGGTATGCCTGCAGAAGTTTTCTAGGGAGATTCACTGGGGAGGGTAGAGTAGATCCATCCTGGATATGGGTAGTACCACCTCATGAGCTGAAGCCCTAGACTGAAGGAAAAGAAGACCGTGAGTTGAGTAGCAGCATCCATCTCAGTGTCTCTGAGCAGATATGATCTGGCCAGCTGCCTCACCTGCTGCCGCCAGGCCTCCCTGCTGTGATGGACTGTCCCCTTGAACTCTGAGCCAAAATAAAGCTTTGTTCACTTATATTGCTCCTATCAAGCATCCTGTCCCAGCAGTGACAAAAGTCACTAGTACACCTGACCTATGTTTTCATGTTTCATGAGAATAAACTTGCAATGTGTTCTATAGATTTTTACATACTAAAAGCAGATAATAGTGATGGCTGTGGTTATTTAACGTGTGTGAATTTTCTGGAGCTGTTGGTCTCCCCACAAAGGTAATGAAAATGAGAAAAGAAAAGATAGTGCCTATGAGACCTATGAGGGTAGGGGAAACAGACTTTGATATTGATCCTGTAGGATTCAGACAGGACTGATTACACGTGTCTCTCTTTTTGGCAGACAAAATGGCTCATCACCAGTGGAAAGCCGAGTGTCGAGAACAGCATGAATGATGGCATCCCCACAGCAGAACCACAGACTCAGGCCATTTATCCCACATTGATGTGAATTTCCTATTACCCGGGAGCAAAAGTAGTCATGCCTTCTCTGTTTGGTTGTTTTTCTTTTTTTTTTTTTGTTTTTTTTTTTCTCTCCTCCATTATAAAGTTTAGTTTAGTTGTTGAAAAAAAATGGAAAGAGAAAGATGACATTTATAGAACACCCATCTCAGCATAAAAAGTGAAATTTTTTTTCTAAAAAGCTTTCATTTCTTCCAGGAAAAAAAAAGAGGAGAGAGAGACTCTTTCATTAGTCATAAGAAAGGCACATTTACTGGATTCTTTACTGAATGTCATGCGCAGCTGTTAAGGTTAGTTTCTATGACGAGGGTGTCATAGAGGGAGAACAGTAAATACGGTGTATGCAAATAATTTGCACCATAAATATGGATGTTGTTTTCCTTTGCCATAAGCTATGAAGAATCACAATTAAAATGTCAAACTATGATTGGGGGAAAAAGTGGAGAAAGGGCATTTGTGAGAGTCATATTCAATTATGTGCATGTTGGTTTCCTAAGTTCCTTACTTCTAAAGCTTTTATTCTCTAATGTACTTTTCCAGGCTGTAAGCTGTTTTCTTGAGTTCAAATCAGTGTGATAAAAATCTTAGCGTATGTATACAGGTAAGTGTGTGTGTGTGTGCAGGTGCATCTGTATGCAGGTATATGTGTGTTTGCATGTTGTGCAGGTGTGTGTGTGTGTGCAGGTGCATGTACATGTGTGTGTGTGTAGGGGATTGTGCGTGCACATGTATGTGTGCATGTGTGTGTTCTGCTGCATGTTCATGTGTGTGTGCAGGTGCAGGTGAGTATGCATATGTGAGTACAGGTGCATATGTGTGTTGGTATATGAGTGCAGCTATACGTGTGCATGTGCATGTGTATGAGTATGTATATGTGCAGGTGCATGTGTGAATGTGTGTACAAATGCACAGACACTTGTGTACATGTCAATGAGGGGTCCAGGAGTCAGCTGGGGATACCCTCAGTGCCCTGCTGACAGGTGAACACATAACATGGAACTGACACATCTCCCACATTCACTGACAAAGAGTTCATAATTTACACATAAAATTCTTTGATAATGTCCTCTCATTCAAAAGGATAAATACCGGGAAATTAGTTTTCTTCCAACAGCTTAAGCTGATGTACAGGACATAACTCTCTTGGTCTTATTTTAGTAAAGGAATCATATTCATAAAAGAAGCTATAACTCAGTTCTATATTCTTCAAAGAGTTGGCTACAATTGTTCATAATTGGTTTAAATGTTAATGTTTGCATAATGCATGATTTCTTTATTAAAAGGCCATGGCAGAAATACACATTAGTCCTCTTGAAAAGAGCCCCAGGAAAAATCCTTCCCGAAGCCTCAGATGATTTAAAATGGATCTCCTATCGTGTGTCCTACTTTTATATTCTTAACAACAGACAAAATAATTCCTTTCAATTTTAAGCCCAGCTGTTTAGGGGACCCCAGGTTGAGTTATGTTGCTATTTTCAGGGGTACTTACTGGGTTATCTTCTCTTCCTTGGTAATCCCCCTGCTGAGAGGCATAAAGACATTCTAACAGGCATTTCTGACTTGCTTATGTGTGCAAGCCTTGATTTTTCCAGTGATCAAACATATAACCTAAGTAGATCCACTCGCCATGAGTCACTTCCACACATATCTACGCCCTCCCTGGGGCAGTCATAATTCTATGAAGCATATATGGGGAGGGAACTAAACCAAAGTTCCTATGGGGAAAAAATGGCAAGTGCTCTTCCAGTAAATTTCTTCATTATCTGTTGCCAAATCCTGTGACAGACCATGCCTGTGGAAATCAGAAGACAGCTAGGCACAGTCCTGCCCCTGTGGGTCTGTGGTCTGAAATGATCATGTAGTGTGTGAAGGAGTAGCCATTGTGGGGAAGTAGGGGAAAGGGTGTGGAAATGATGAGGGTCTGAGTTCAAAGAACTACAGCCCAGGTATCTTTAGTCACTACTCAATAGCTGTGAAGAGAAACCATAACCAAGGCAACTCTTATAAGAAGAAGCCTTTAATTGGGGCTGGCTTGCATGTTCAGAGGTTTAGTTCATTATCATCACAGCAGGGAGTGTGGTAGCACACAGGCAGACATGGTGCTGGAGAAACTGCTGAGAGTTCTACATCTGAATCTGGAGGGTTCTTCATCTAATTCTTTGGGAAGCAGGAAGAGAATATAAACCTCAAAACCCAACCCCAGTGACACACTTCCTCCCACAAGGCCACACCTACTCCAACAAGGCCACACCCACACCAACAGAGCCACATCTACTCCAACAAGGTCACACCCACCCCAACAGGGCCACACCTACTCCAACAAGGCCACACCTCCTAATCCTTCTCAAGTAGTGCCACTCCCTAATAGCAAGCATTCAAATACATGAGCCTAAAGGAGACATTTTTATTCAAATCACTCACAGAGGTGTTGGAGACCCTCCCTCACTCAGAGCCATCATGTCATCCAAAGAGAACAAAAGGTGAAAGCCACTGTGGCTGAATGCTGCTGCCTTGATGCACATACCAAAGTGCTACAGTTCAGACTTGCAATCTTAAGACATGAAAAATCATTAGATGCCTATGCTTCGTGTAAAATGCCCTATTGTTAAATGAGGCCGTGGGAGATGTTTGGGGGAAGCATCAGAAGAATCTGAAGGAGACACACTTGTGTTTTCATCCCAGCCCATCTGTCTTCAGACATTCACTACCTCTGTCCCCGAGGAGGAGGCTTGGGGGGCTTTTCCTGTTTCTTCAATATGCATGCACACAAACCTGGCGTGTGTTATCAAATCCATCTTTACCAAGCCTCTTAGCTTAGGAATCCTAGAATTTCTCTTTACAGAGTCTCTCTCACCAAAGGGGGACAGAGGATTGAAAACTGAGCACCAAGGTCAAGTTGAAACATCAGCACTGAGGGATCTGATCCTTGTAGGGATGGCTCTGGGTCTCTACCGGTTCCATAGAGCTGTCCTGGCCCAGTCAGTGAGGCTGCACTGTCACAGAATTTTCTTCCACCACTTAATATCACAGATGCAGGTTACCTAGCAGTGGTGACAGAGGTTCTTGCCCTAGAGAGACTCAGCTCTGAGTCATATTTCGCTCACACCCCAACAGCTTGTAAACAGAGTCCTAGGTTGGTTGACATTCCATATCATTTCAATGTGTGCACAGGAGGCTGGTTCCAACTTCCAAAACTATAAGTCTAATGGTTCTGTTGTTGTTGTTTTCTTAAGTTTCATTCCAAGCTAAATGTGTGCAGTCTTAAAGATACAGGAAACAAGTCTTGTTTGGGATGAAATTCTCTAAACTTCCTTCACATGAGTGTTTCGAGGAACAGGGACTCCTTTCTACGACTCCTGTTTAGCTCAGTCTGAAAATCAAATCAACACGCGCATGTTCGCAGGAGAGAAGCACGTGATTTTATTTTGACAGATTTTGTGGGGCTCCAGAGCTCTCTTAGAGAAATAAAGAGCTAGTGGACCTCTTAGAAGCAATGGCTCACATTGTGGGTTAGACAATGAAAAATAATTGTGAATAATCAGTGGAGGTTGCATATAAGATTAAGAATTACTTCAGTGAGGTCTATGTAGGATTGAGTCCAGATTTGATTGGACGCCCAGTCAAGCACAGATTACTATTATTTTGATGTAGAAAAGAGTTATTGTTATCATCATCATCATCATCATCATTTGGAGGGTGGTGTGTGTGTGTGTGTGTGTGTGTGTGTGTGTGTGTGTGTGTGTATAGGGGTTCCTCTGTGTGCACTTGAGACTGTAAGGATCAGAGATCAGAACTGAGTATCTTCTTCATAACTCTCTACTTTACTGAATCTGGAATCTGATGATTGGTTCTACTGGCATGCCAGAAAGGATCAAGGTTCTTACTCTCACTCCTTCCCCCTTGTACTGGGACTATAGACATCTCCACCCAGATTCTCAACATAGCCTCTAGGAGATCAAACCTCTAGGTCAGTTACAATGTGCATGGCAAACACTTAACTGATGGATCCATCTCTCCAGCAATATTCTTGTATCACCTGATGGTTTTTGAGTGTCTTTAATTCAAAATAATTGATCTGCAAAATGAGTGTATTTTTGACTGTGCCACTTATTTAAAGTCACATTTATAAAAATAATGAGTTTTCACTCACGTGAAACAGTAGCTTTTGTTTCACAGCCTGCCTGTGTTCCTTGGACACTGCTGTTTCTTAAAATCACTCTTGAATTCATCAACCTGCTTTTCAGATACATTACTCTTCATTCTTGGTAATTTGTAGGAACTCCCTTTGTGTAACTCTTCTCTGAAAATGCTGTCCTCAGCCATAGATACCCATCTTCATTACATTAGGACATTTCCCTCATTTCGTGTCATGTTATATGGTTGCTGGTAAGAGGTCAAAGCCCCATAATCAGATACTACAATTTTTTGTGATAATAAGAGGAGCAATAGAGTAGGGGACACTTATAAAAATAGCCTCGACTGAGATCACTTGGGACCTGTGCTTCTTCCTTTGTCTTCAGAGAGTCTTTCTCAAGGATAATTTTGGGAACATGTGCTAGTTAACATTAACCATTGATTTGACTTAGCTCAAAATCACCTGATAAAAATGAGTTTCAGTTGAGTAATTGTCTTCATTGGCTGCTCTGTGGGCATGTCTACAAGGGATTATCTCAATTATTAACTGATGCAGCAGAACCCAGCACACTTGGGCAGAATCATCCCCTGGGCTCTTGGTCCTGTGCTGTATAAGAAAGACAGCTGGGAATGAGCACACCAGGGGCATGGCAGCAAACAATGCTGCCTAATGGTTTGTGCTTTAGTTTGTTTGTTTGTTTGTTTGTTTGTTTTCCTACCCTGACTTACTTAGTGATGAACTATGACCTGGAAGTGTAAGCCAAATAAGTGCCTTGCCTAAGTTGCTTTTGTGATAAAGTGATTTATCACAGAAATGAGGTGACCCCAAAATCAACCTACCTTTTGCCTTTGAGTGCCGAAAGTAAATGTGTACACCATAACACCCAGTGTACTAGGTAGCTTTATGTCAATTTGGCACAAGCTATAGTCATCTGAGAAGAGGGAACTTCAACTGAGAAAATGCCTTTGTAAGATCAAGCTATAAGCTGACAAACCTGTAAGGCATTTTTTTCTTAATTGATGGGAGAGAGTTTCAGCCTATTGTGGATGGTGCCACACCTGAGCTGGTGGACCCGGGTGCAATAAGAAAGCAGGCTGAGCAGCAATGAGGTGCAAGTCAGTAAGCAGCACCACTTTATGCCCTCTGCATAAGTTCCTGCCTCCAGGTCCCTGCCTTGTTTGAGTTCCTTCCTTGGCATCTCTCAATAGAATGTAACTAAGGATACATAACTCAAATAAAGCCTTTCCTCCTCAAATTGTATTTGGTCATGCTTTTTCATGACAACATTAGAAAGCCCTGCTAAAGACACACAACTTAAAAATTTTTTTAAGATTTTTGTCAATTATTTTTACTTAAGTGTAGATCAGAATCTGTGTATGTGTATGTGCAGCATGTGCATGCAATGCCTGCAGAGGCCAAGAGAGGGCATTGGATCCAATGGATCTAAGGTTGTGATGGTTTGGAACATCATGATGTAAGTTCCGAAAACTGAATTTGTGCTTTCTCCAAGAACAGTGCATGCTCCTAACTGCTTCTCCCTCTTCCTAGCACTAGTAAGATGTGTGCACATAAGCTTTTGTGCTTTGAAGTTTCACTACAGCTTCAGCGCAGTAGCTGGATATAAAATTAACTCAAACAAATCAGTGGTCTTTCTCTACACAAAAGATAAACAGGATGAAAAAGAAATTAGGGAAACAACAACCTTCACAATAGTCACAAATAATATAAAATACCTTGGTGTGACTTTAACGAAGGAAGTGAAAGATCTGTATGACAAGAACTTCAAATCTCTGAAGAAAGAAATTGAAGAAGATCTCAGAAGATGGAAAGATCTCCCATGCTCATGGATTGGCAGGATTAATATAGTCAAAATGGCCATCCTGCCGAAAGCAGTCTACAGATTCAACGCAATCCCCATCAAAATACCAACTCAATTCTTCACTGAGATAGAAAGGGCAATTTGCAAATTCATCTGGAATAATAAAAAACCTAGGATAGCAAAAACTATCCTCAACAATAAAAGAACCTCTGGTGGAATCACCATGCCTGACCTCAAGCTCTACTACAGAGAAATTGTGATAAAAACTGCATGGTACTGGTACAGCAACAGACAAGTAGAACAAAGGAATAGAATTGAAGACCCAGAAATGAACCCACACACCTTTGGTCACCTTATCTTTGACAAGGGAGCTAAAACTATCCAATGGAAAAAAGACAGCATTTTCAACAAATGGTGCTGGCACAACTGGCGGTCAACATGTAGAAGAATGTGAATTGGTCCATTCTTATCTCCTTGTACAAAGCTCAAGTCTAAGTGGATCAAAGACCTCCACATTAAACCAGAGACGCTGAAATTCATAGGGGAGAAAGTGGGGAAAACCCTTGAAGATATGGGCACAGGGGTAAAATTCCTAAACAGAACACCAATGGCCTGTGCTGTAAGATCACAAATCGGCAGATGGGACCTTATAAAATTGCAAAGCTTCTGTAAAGCAAAAGATACTGTCAACAGGACAAAAAGACCACCAACGGATTGGGAAAGAATTTTTACCAATCCTAAATCTGATAGGAGGCTAATATCCAATATTTACAAAGAGCTCAAGAAGCTCAAGAAATTCAAACAACCCCATTAAAAATGGGGTACAGAGCTAAACAAAGAATTCTCAACTGAACAATGCCAAAGGGCTGAGAAGCACCTTAAAAAATGTTCAAAATCCTTAATCATCAGAGAAATGCAAATCAAAACAACCCTGAGATTCCACCTCACACCAGTCAGAATGGCTAAGATCAAAAATTCAGGTGATGGCAGATGCTGGCGAGTATGTGGAGAAAGAGGAACACTCCTTCATTGCTGGTGGGATTGCAAGCTGGTACAACCACTCTGGAAATCAGTCTGGTGGTTTCTCAGAAAACTGGACATAGTACTACCGAAAAATCCAGCAATACCTCTACTGGGCATATACCCAGAAGATATTCCAACTGGTAACAAGGACACATGCTCCACTATGTTCATAGCAGCCTTATTTATTATAGCCAGAAGCTGGAAAGAACCCAGATGTCCCTCAACAGAGGAATGGATACAGAAAATGTGGTACATTTATACAATGGAGTACTACTCAGCTATTAAAAACAATGAATTTATGAAATTCCCGAGCAAATGGATGTATCTGGAGGATATCATCCTGAGTGAGGTAACCCAATCACAAAAGAAGTCACTTAATATGCACTCACTGTTAAGCGGATATTAGCCCAGGAACCTAGAATACCCAAGATACAATTTCCAAAACACAAGAAAATCAAGAAAATCCAACGTGTGTATACTTCATTCCTCCCTAGAATAGGGATTAAAATATACATGGAAGGAAGTACAGAGACAAAGTGTGGAATTAAAATGAAAGGATGGACCATTCAGAGAGTGCCCCACCCAGGTGGTCCATCACATAATCAGCCACCAAATGCAGACACTACTGCATATGCCAGCAGGATATTGCTGAAAGGACCCTGATATAGCTTTCTCCTGTGAGGCTTTGACAGTCCCTGACAAATACAGAAGTGGATGCTAACAATCATCTATAGGGCAGAACATACGGCCCCCAACGTAGGAGTCAGAGAGAGAACACAAGAGCTGTAGGAGTCTGCAACCCTATAGATGGAACAACAATATGAACTAATCAGAACCCCCCAGAACTCACGTCTCTAGCAGCATATGTATTAGAAGTTGGCCTTGTTGGCCATTACTGGGGAAGAAAGGCCCTTGGTCTAGCAATGTTTGTAAGCCCCAGTACAGGGGAATGCCAGGGCCAAGTAGTGGGAGTGGGTGGGTAGGGGAGCAGGGCAGGGGGAGGGTATAGGAGACTTTTGGGATAGCACTTGTAATGTAAATGAAGAAATTATCTAATTAAAAAAAAAAAACAAAAAAAAAGTTTCACTACAATGAAGCAACCACAATGCATTTTTTCCCCTCTCCCTGAACCCCCAAGTCCCTAAAACTTCAAATCAACTTCTCTAAAGTGCAAACTGCCACAGCTTCTGGAACAGCTGTGTTTTATGAAGCTCTTGACTTCTGTTTCCCAGCAGGGTCTGTCACCAACAGGTCAAACACTTCTCTCATCTCAATGCAGCAGCGACTTCTTCATATGGAAATATGACACAGACCACCAGAGAAATGCCTCAGAGCCCAAAGAGAATCATCAGAATCCTCCTTAGCTCCAGTAAGAGTGACATCATGTGATTATTGATGGGTGATGGGGAGCTGTAGAAATTCTCTGTAATCATGGTGAAATGCCCTTGGAGGTAAAACCATGCCTCACCCAAATTAATTCTGTGGGTCACAGCCAAAGGCTGTATTACCCATGCAGGTTGCCCATAGGCTCAGCTGCCCACAGATCAAAGAGTCATCTTAAGGGAACAGTGGTTGGACTCTCTCTCTTTCTCTCTCTCTCTCTCTCTCTCTCTCTCTTTCTTTCTCTCTCTCTCTCTCATGTGTGTGTGTGTGTGTGTGTTTGTGTGTGTGTGTGTGTGTGTGTGTGTGTGACTGTTTCTGTGTCTGTGCCTGTGTGTGTCGCTGTGAATCTGATTGTTTCAAAGAATGTATCTGTATGGGTACCAGCAGTTTCTTGTGTAGACAGATGCGTATGAGATTTGAACTGAGGTTCAAATTTTTATTGATTTTTGAGCTCATGCAATTTGGCTGGTAGCTGCCCCCTTGGGATCCATTACAGATTTGTCTCAGAAATAAACCTTGCAAATCCAGAATGGTTTGATTTTTCACTCTCTGCTCCAAGGAGAACAGGCTCAGACACTTCCTATTCATTTATGACCATATATCATCCTTAACCCAATTTAAAAACACAAAGGTCAATTGATCAAATACAAAGTTTAAAAAATTGCCTCCCTAAAAACCAAACAAACAAGAAAGTGCTGAGAGCACTTTTTTTTCACAATCCATTCACAAGGTTAACCTGAAAAGCATCGTGATACACACAGCAAAACTTGGCCTGCAGAGAGAACCCAACCTCTGAAATTTGGAGAAAATGCAATGCAGGATTGTGCTTCTGTGTGTCATAATGCTATATTTTTCTACATGCTAGAAATTAAACATTTACATTTAAATTTTAAAATTTTTGTTTATTTTATGTGCATAGGTTGTTTACATGTGTGTATGAGTGTATGTGCAATTCAATGCCTACAGAAGAGGTCATTGAACTCCTTGGAACTGCAGTTACAGATGGTTGTGAGCTGCCCTGTGGGTGCTTGGAAGGAACTCGGGTCCTCTGCAAGAGCAGCAAGTGTTTTTAATCCCTAAGGCATCTCTCCAGTTCCCCAGACATTTATTTTTGAATACAATAAGTTTCAAAGCCCATGTTTGTCTTTTCAAAACCAAAGAGCATCCAGAAGTCAAGAACTATTGATAAAAGTTGTACTTTGGGGAGGGGGGAATTATTTCATACAGAGTCACCCAAGCTGGGTTGAGTTTGAATTAGCCTAGAAATGCCAAAGTTATTGAAACAAATAAATGCTGAGCCAGGCTGAATAGAAGTTCCAGGGTGAATGTGCAACTTCTTGGTCCATGCTTCTAGCTTATTGTACAACTCTTTCTACTCTTTTGTATCTCAGTTGCCTTTCAGGTCCTTATAGAGGGGTGAGTACATGCTACCTTGATATTTTACACTTCGCCAAGACAGACACAAGGGCTGGAGAGATGGCTCAGTCAGTAAAGTGTTTGCTTTACAAGCATGAGGACTGAGTTTAATCCCTAGAACCTACCTAAAAATCCAGGCCTGGTGTCACATGCTTCAAACCCCAGAATTTAAAAAGTGGAGATGTTTTGACCCCCATCAGATTATCTAGTCTAATGAGTTAACTCAAAGCCAATGAGAGACGCTGTCTCAAAAATTAAAGTGGAAGCTACCTGAGGAAAGGCACAAAGGTTGATCTCCTTCCACATGCACACCAAAACATATACATGAGTACGTACACACACACACACACACACACACACACACACACCCGCGCACACACACACAATAAACAAGGGCAGAAATGCCCAAGCAGCCTAGTGTTTCGTATTCCCGCAACACAGATGTGACCCCTCAACCTGGAAGGCAGCTCATCCACACACTCATTGCAAATACTCTCTAGTGGTCCCTACCCCCCCCCCCACATATGCACACAAATAGAAAAGGTCGCATCAAAGTTCATTTTTTACAAGGAAGAGAGAAACACTTAGGGAAAGTCTTGACATTTACAGTAGTGTCACTGTGGCCACCTACCTTTCCAAAGTTATAATGGTCAGATAACTTAACCTTGGCAGTCAGAAAGCAGAGATTCCCTCCACTGGGACAGAGCCCCAGTGATGCACCAGCTTCATAACTTCCATACTGAGGCTTACCTTCCCCTACAGTAATGTTACCAACTGAAGGAGGCTCACCCCATCACTCATACCTGTAGCCTGTTGCCTCCTGCCACTCCCGTGTGACCTTCTCTAGTCTGTGAGCTTTAAATGTAATTTATCCACCACCTACTTCTCTGTGTATGCATCTTAAAGTCCTTTATCGAATGGCGTGCAGAACATGCTTGAAATCTTCAGCAGTCACCTCAAAGTTAGCGTATCCACGGTTTAAGGCTTAATCTTTCCAATTCCTCCTGCCCCTCATCTCCCCAACTGTCATTAACACTGCTGCTTGACTGCTGGTGCAGGGCCAGTGACTTAGCACAGAGACTCACAGATTTGAGTGAGCATTATCACTTATCAAAGACAAGCTGTCTAGGACCTTTCCCTGGAGTCTCTGACTCAATTCCTCTGGGATGAGAGAGCGTTCATTCTTTACACATTCTAGAATGGTGCTCATCATCGTTCCCTATCCCTTGAAGGACTGCCTCAGGGTTGTGGTCCCTATCTCCCCATTAGCACAGGTGACTTCAGCCCTCTATCACTACCACTTGGCACTGAGGCCACCCTGATTAGCCTGACTCCTTGTCTTGTCACCTCCCCTCATTTATTCACACAGCAGCCCCAGTAATCCTTCTGCAACATAAATTAAATCTCATCCTTTCTCTGCTCAAACTTCTCTAATGGATTGCTGTCTCCCTGGAAATAAAATCCAAAGTCCTCGTACTATGCCGCAAAACCCTTGGGGCAGAGGTTTGATAAAGAAAACGGGGGGGGGGGGGGCACTCACTACATGGTAAGCAAGAAGCAGAATCAGCTACCTGGAGGCACACTCAGCCTTGTTCCAAGTTCCCATGCTTCACCACTAAGCGGCCATGGCACTGGTCCATGGTTCTACTTCCTAAGGAAAGTTCTCCAAAGACATCTGGCCACTGAACTCATCATCCCTGCATTTAATCTGTTGGTCGTGAATAAGCTATTAAGAAGACAGTCTTCCTGACTTCAGGATTCATGTTTGTTTTCCTGGGGCTAAGGTGTAGCGAAAAAGATAGGCGTTGTTTTGAGAAACATAAAGAATTGTAGTTCTTGCCTTAGAATAACTGTGATGTGCCAGTTGGGGCCAAGGCATTGGTAGAAAAATCCATTCTAAGCCCGAGAGGATGGTTGGTCACGTTTAATTGTCAAATGCTCTATGTCGCATAATTATTGCTAAGTATACGCATGCTCAGGTGGTTGTCTCAAGCTTCCTTCTGTTGTTCCTTATAATAGGAATGACTGACACCAGATGGAATGTGTGACCTACCAATGTGCTTCCTGAACCATGTGAAGCAAATCTCTTGTCTCTCTTGCACAGTGGAAAACAGCTACCAGACCCAGATCCATACACATGGGTGTTGGCAAGCACAGTTGCATACACAGGGCAGCTGTGAATACCTCTGTCTTGCTCCTGATTTTAATGAGATTGCTTCCGGTTGTTAATGCAGGAATAACCAGACCGCCAATATAGAAAGTAGAATAATGTTTCGCTTTATAGGTGGTTTTGTCAGTATCACCTCATCTGGCCATGCCCTTCCTCTGACCTCTCAGGCTCCTGCTTCACTTTGCAACACCTACACATTTCCATTTCTTCATGTCTTGTCCCGGTTCAGTGACATTGGAGAGAAAATACACCATTATAAGGCCCAGCATTCTAAGTTCTTCTGGAGTGCATAAGATACTTTAATTTACCAGATTACCACATAGAAAGCCATTTTTAAAAGATTTTTTTAATTGTGTGTACATGCACATATGTGTATTTGTGTACATCTGAGTGCAGTGCCCATGGAGGCCATGTAAAATCCCATGGAGTTGGAGTTACAAGCAGTCATAAGTCACCTGATAGGGGTGCAGGAAACTGAACCTGGGATTTCGGCAAGCCAGCAAACAGTCATACCCACTGAGCCATCTCTCCAGCCCCAACCACGTTTTCTTTTTTTTTTTTTCTGATTTTTTATTAGATATTTTCTTCATTTACATTTCAAATGCTATTCCGAAAGTCCCCTATACCCTCCCCCACCTCCCCCCGCCCTGCTCCCCTACCCACCCACTCCCACTTCTTGGCCCTGGCATTCCCCTGTACTGGGGCATATAAAGTTTGCAAGACCAAGGAGCCTCTCTTCCAATGATGGCCGAGTAGGCCATCTTCTGCTACATATGCAGCTAGAGACATGAGCTCTGGGGGTACTGGTTAGTTCATATTGTTGTTCCACCTATAGGGTTGCAGACCCCTTCAGCTTCTTGGGTACTTTCTCTAGCTCCTCCATTGGGAACCCTGTGTTCTATCCAATAGCTGACTGTGAGTATCCACTTCCGTGTTTGCCACACACTGGCATAGCCTCACACGAGACAGCTATATCAGGGCCCTTTCAGCAAAATCTTGCTGGTGTATACAATAGTGTCTGCATTTGGTGACTAATTATGGGATGGATCCCCAGCTGCAGCAGTCACTGGTTGGTCCATCCTTTTGTCTCAGCTCCACACTTGATCTCTGTAACTCCTTCCATGTGTGTTTTGTTCCTAATTCTAAGAAGGGGCGAAGTGTCCACACTTTGCTCTTCATTCTTCTTGAGTTTCATGTGTTTTGCAAATTGTATCTTGAGTATTCTAAGTTTTTGGGCTAATATCCACTTATCAGTGAGTACATATTAAGTGAGTTCTTTTGTGATTGGGTTACCTCACTCAGGATCATAACCTCCAGATCCACCTATTTGCCTAGGAATTTCATAAATTCATTGTTTTTAATAGCTAAGTAGTACTCCATTGTGTAAATGTACCACATTTTCTGTATCCATTCCTCTGTTGAGGGACATCTGAGTTCTTTCCAGCTTCTGGCTATTATAAATAAGGCTGATATGAACATAGTGGAGCATGTGTCCTTATTACCAGTTGGAACATCTTCTGGATATATGCCCAGGAGAGGTATTACAGGATCCTCCGGTAGTACTATGTCCAATTTTCTGAGGAACTGCCAAACTGATTTCCAGAGTGGTTGTACAAGCTTGCAATCCCACCAACAATGGAAGAGTGTTTCTCTTTCTCCATATCCTCGCCAGCATCTGCTGTCACCTGAATTTTTGATCTTAGCCATTCTGACTGGTGTGAGGTGGAATCTCAAGTCAACCATGTTTTCTTAATCACCTATTATTTTCTCCTTTTATATCATTTCTCTGTGTATTCAAATAACTTGTTTTCCTCAAACTCCAATGGCCCACTTCAGAAGCTTTGTTTTTGTACTTTTGCATTTATTTTTGAGCCAGGGTCTCTTGTAGCTCAAACTAGCCTCCAACTCTTAATGTAGCCAAGGATGACCTTGAACTTCTGGACCTTTTGTGTCCTAGTGATGGTGTGTAGGCATGTACTACCTTGCCTGGTTTATGCAATACTGTGGACTTAACACAAGAGTTTTGTGTGCTAGGTAAACACTCTGTGACCCTTAGCCTTTACCTCTGGGCCCTCTGTTCTATGACTTTAAGAGGTCTTAGTGCCCTCTGATACACCCACCATTCTCCCATGCCTTCTCACCAATGCATTATTTTTAAATTTATATTTTGTTTTATTTTCTTCTGTCAAAAGTCTTTGCAACTCAAATTTCTTTGTTCTAAGTTTCTGGAGTAGCTTAATTTTTTTTTTTTTTTTGCCTCTGTTGAGGGTATTCAGGCTTTCTGCATATGAGAGACAAGATGTACACAAAAACATGATCAACTCCTCCCCCTCTTGGATGTCAAAGAAATTTTAAAACACCAGGCACAGTGAAATGGCTCATAGGGGTAAATGTGCCTGCCTCCCAACAACCTGAGTTCTATCATTACTTACATAATGATAGAAAAGAACCAGTTCCTCTGACCGCCATATGTGTGCTATGGCTTCTCTCTCTCTCTCTCTCTCTCTCTCTCTCTCTCTCTCTCTCTCTCACACACACACACACACACACACACACACACACACACACACACAATATATATACATTTTCACATAGGTGCCCTTATCAATCTCCAAAAGTATTGTAGATGAGAAAGGCTCTTTGCAAACTTCAGAGCTAGGTTGTGATCTGATCTTTGCTTGGCGTGAACTTAGGTTCATTATCATGGGTCGATAGATAACTGTTGTAATGTACAGGGAAGGTGACAGATTGCCTCAGTCAACAGAGTCACACAAGCAATCACTAACAGAAAATATTTCACAAACTCTATCGTGGTTTCTCAGGGTTCACTCCTGTCTCCTCCCAAGATATGCAAGGACCAAGAACTCTAACATGATTGTCCATGCTATTGGCCTCTATAATGGAGGGAAGATGTCTGCTAGAGTAAATCCTGTACATCTCTATGGTGTGTGTGGTTTTTTTTGGGGGGGGTGGGAGGCCAGACTGGATCCTTTACAGAACTTACAACAAACGCCTCTTTAAACAGCAGGATAGAAATTTGAAGAGAAAAAAATAAAAGCCCTTGAAGAGTAGAAAGAAGAGTGGTTGAAGGGAAGTCAGTAACACAGCAGGAGCCTGTGTCCTGAGTAGAATCATGTTTCCCAACAGTCTTGGAAATCTTTGTTGTGAGCGGGTGTTACATGAACTCAAAACATCAGAACAAACTCAGCTTAGCATCTAAAATGGCAGAGACAGCTCCAACCTGCACAGGGATGCCTATGAGAAATGAAGAGCTCAAGGCTTTGAAAAATTGACAAATTGCTGTGGACAGGTCTAGGCCTTAAGGCTGGGCAAAGGAGTGCCATCCCAGGTAAGCAGGCTGTGTGCTCTAAAATTCCAGAAAGGATTATTTATAGTCACAGCATTTTTATCACGGTAATTTTCTTGCAGGTTGTAGCAAAGTATCATGTAAAAGATGTTTATCTTTTATCCTAATTCATAGTTTAAGTCATCATTTACAAGGGTGATGGAGCTGTAAATAGAAAGTCAAATATCAGATCTTTGAGGATAGGTTTATATTAAAAAAATATTTGAAATATATGTTTTAAAGACAAAGAGGTATTGTTAGACAAGACAAGAGCCGCTTGCTAGAATGCTTTACAGATGCTCCTTTGGCTAAACAGGGGCTGGCCGTGGACAATTTTCACTTGTTATGTTTATGTAAAAATCATGTACTGTCTTTGTGATAGTTAGCTTTAATCTTTAACCTGAGACAACCTAGTATCACCTAGGATAGCAATAAGGGACTATCAACATTGGATTGTCCATATGTACGGGAGATTGTCTTGCATAAGTTAATAGATCTAGGAAGACCCAACCCACTGTGGGTGGCACTAATCCCTAGGCAGAAACTGAACTATGTGAGAAAGGAGAATTCCAGAGATGAGCACAAATAAGCAAGTGAGCGTGTGTGCGTTCATTGTTCTCTACCCTTGATGGGAGATGTGATATTTGAAGTCCAGGCCTTGACTTCCCCACAAAGATTGCCTATTGCCTGGAATTGTGAGCCGAACTAAATCCTTTTCTCTCTAGGTTATTTTTGCCCCGGTGTTTTATCACTACAGAAATGAAACAAAAACAGTCTTCATAATAAAAACAAAGTTAATTGGATTCAGTGTGTTGTTATTATTTTAATAAGAGAGAGTGAATAGAGTGGAGTGTGTTGGGAACATCACAGGGATATGGAGGTGGAGTGTGATCATATTTCATCACACATATGACGAAGATTCACAAAGAATAGCTTTTTAAATAAAATAAATAAGATGTATAAACTGGAAAAGTTATTTCTCCTGTTGCTGTGATTAAAGACCCTGATAAGAACAGCCCAATGAAGGAGGAGTTTGTTTTGGCTCACAGTTCTCGGGTACAGTCCATCACAGCAGGGAAGCCATATCAGCAGGTACTTGAAGCATCTAGCCACATTGTGCCCACGGGAAGATGAGAGCTGTCCATATACTCTTCTGTCCTCATCTTGTATGCTATTAGAGAAGTTAGGCACAATGTATCCTGGATGAACATGGCTTTGCAGGACTACACTTATGGGATTGTGGGACTTTTGAAAGGCCTACTGGTATTTCCTCAGAATTCTCCACACCTGGGGCAGCTTTGCTCTGACTTGCCTCTGGAGAGCCAAATCCAGGTTCCTCAACCTTAGTAACTGAAGCGGCTTCTGGCCATCAAAGACATATGACTTTGTGCCTGCCCCCAATGCCACGGATGGATATTCAAAGTCCCATACTGTGCCTTTGCAGGTTTGTGCTAGGAGGCATGCGACAGATTAAATCAAAGTTGTCTAACGAGGATGGTGAAGGGTATTGCAAACCCCTGTCGTCCCTGGATCTGGCTTACATTAAGTACAAAAATGAATCTCTCAGTGTGTTAATCCCTGCTCCGATTTCCCATTAGTACCTGACCTGTGTAGCTCAGGTAAGTGAGAATGCTTCACCGTACATACTTTTTGATATGAAAACTTTGAGCTGAAAAATTGCAATTGGTTCTCTGGGCCCTTCTAGAACCCACCTTGAGACAGAGAGAGATAATGGAAACAAATCACTTGAAGCCCAGCTTCAGAACTGTGATTAGGGACAGCTGTGAGCAGCTGTGACTTTTTAATGTGTGACTCTGAGGCACATTAGGAGTCTGGAATCGCTTGCCAAATTTGTGAGGGCCTTTTAAGAGTTTTTTTTTTTCTTCCTAGAGAGCCAGTTGCTCTGAGCCTTTGCCTTTTGAACAAGGTTCCAAATTTAATGAGGAAGCAGTTAGTGTTGGATGCAGTGGGGTTTTCTTCATATTCAGAAGATGCTTTTGTTGTGGTATGGTCACATACATGAAACCCCATCTTTACAACTTAACAACACAGGAGCTGGTTAAAAAGCCTTCTGCCATTGAGAAGCTAGAAGATGGGCTGCTGATATAACTCAACAGATAAAGGTGCTTGATGCCAAGCCTGATGGCCTGGGTTCAATTCCTGGGTCCCACAAGGTGGAGGCTAGAATTGGTTGTGTCAAGCTGTCCTCTGAGCTCCTCACATAGCGAAGCACACATGCGGACACAGAGAGGCAGGAGCGGGAGCAACTCAAGTAATCAAACATTTGGAAGAAGGTGGAGGGTTAATAGAGTTCCTACAAAGGAAACTCCCCTCCCCAAGAGACTGAAACCGCTAAGCCAGACAGGACCAATCAGGGAGGAGAAGATGTGCTTTAGCTAGGATTACTAATTCAGTGATGAAACACTATGACTAAAAGCAGCTTGGAGAGGATAGGATTTATTTCACTCAGATCCATAGAACTGTGAGGACAGGAACTCAAGCAGGGTAGGAATGTGGAGGCAGGAGCTGATGCAGAGGCCATGGAGGGATGCTGCTCACTGGCTTGCTCCCCATGGCTTGCTCAGCCTGCTTTCTTATGAACCCAGGACCACCAAACCAAAGGTGGCCACACCCAAAATGAACAGGGCCTGCCCTCACCAGTCACTAATTAAGAAAATGCTATACAGGCTTGATTATAGCCCCATTTTATGGAAGAACTTTCTCTTTTTTTAAGATTTATTTAGACACCCCAGAAGAGCACATCAGATCTCATTGTGGATGGCTGTGAGCCACCATGTGGTTGCTGGGATTTAAACTCAGGACCTTCAGAAGAGCAGTCAGTGCTCTTAATCGCCTAGCCACAGGCTTGCTTACAGACCCATTTTACGAAAGCATTTTCTTAATTGAGATTCCGTCCTCTCAGATGACTTAGTCTTCTGCCAAGTTGACAAAAAAACAAAAACAAACAAACAAACAGACTAGCTGGAGTCTACATGAGGACCAGCCTCCAGGAACCATATAAAGTACCCCTAGAGTCCCTGGATAGAATCTCACTCCTGGGGTCCCTCCCATGCCTTTGATGGGAGCTGTTTATCTGTTCTAATCAAATTTGTCAGGTTTTGTTCTTTTTCTTTATATCTGTTGCTTTTACCCTCCTAGCTGCCCCGGGGATCTATGACAGTTGGTTACTTTGTGTTCACAACCGTAAGGTCAGCTCAACCTTCAGTTACTTTCCCTCAGCACTTCCAAGTCCCCTGCCTCAGCTCTCTAGCTGTCACTCTCAGTGCCCCATCATTTCCATTTTCTGTCTGTGCGCATCTTCTTTCCAGTACCAACAATTCTTTGTTACTCTCACAAAGTCTGCAGTCTCCCTAGGTGACCACCCCTAACCAAAGACCCCACCCCCACCCCAGAAAGCCAGATGCCCTGAGTAGCTGACAGGTAATCCCCAGCTTCAGCCAGCTGCCTTTTCTTTCCCTGGTGAGGGTCTTAAAAGCAAGTCCTACCCCTCCTGGGAATGGACTCTTCCAAGCATCAAAGCACTTAACAGGAATGATCTTACAGACAGATCAAAGTATCACCTTTTTACATTACATACCAGAAATGTCTGTAGTTCCCCCAGAGGCCACTTATCTGAGAATGCCCTTGGGGCTTTTAAACACCTGCATTGGCCTGGAGTAAAAGAAAACATAGTATCAGTGTCCCTTTAGGAGATGTCAGCTGACCTTGGCTCTCTTTCCTCATGGCAGATCCCCCTCCACCTACTCTCTCACTCACAAGGACCTTAAGGAGCAAACACTGCTTGCTCCCTAGGAAGCCAGCAGCTTTTAGGCAGACTACATCCTGTTAGTAGTTCTAACAAACTCTTTGCCTGAAGGTGGATCTGACTTCATCTCTGGAACTAGATAGTAACTCCAGAGCTTAACTGTAGTGACTGGGGCTAACCCTGCCAACATTTTGTTCCTTTCCTCTAAGACCGTGGTTCTCAACCTTCCTCGTACAGAGACCCTCATGTTGTGGTGACCCCTCTCCCTCAACCAGGAAATTAATTTTGCTACTTTATAACTATAATTTTGCTACTGTTATGAATTATAATTTAATTATCTGTGCTTTCGGATGGTCTCGGGCAACCCCCAAATGGGTCTCAACCCACAGTGTGAAACCACTGCTCTAAGTGCAGAGTGAAGGGACGCTAGCTCACTGGAGCACGTGGCTCTGGCAAGCCTTGCTCTTTTCCCCAGATTCCCTTTGCCTTAATATAAATAAATAAATAATTAAATAAATAAATAAATAAATAAATAAATAAATAAATATTGGTTATATTTCTAAAGCTAGCCAGCCCCCCCAAGGTCTATTTCCATATTTGACCACTTCCTCTTCCTTAGGCTGACTACCAAGGTCCAGCTATAAAAGTATTGAAATCTAGCAATCAAAAGCCCCCACTGGCCCACGTAATTAATATTCCCAATTTAAATTAAACGTGTCATCCTTCCGGACTTCTTCTCTATGTCCTGTCTCTGTCTCTGTATTCCCTGCTCTCTGTCCCTCGGGGGCAGACAAATCTTCTTCATGCTGAGAACTTGGTCTTGGAGGCCCTAAACCTTTATCATTCCTTTCACAGAGTATCCATGCAGAGGCCTGGGTAAAGGGACTGCCATCTTCTCTTTCTTCTACGCCATGTCATGAGTGAACAGTGCTTTTTCCATTCTCAGGACCACCAGGTAAAGGACAATCCGTCCACAGGCACAGAATATACAGGAAGTTATGAGTAATAAAAAGCATAGTGTGGCCAAATCAGGTCAAAGACGCTTTCTTAATCTCAACAGAGCATAAACAATTGTGGAAGGCACCTGACCATACTCCTAACAGAAGGGGACCTCAGAATAGATAGCAGGAAAGGTAAGGGGGATATAAAAGAAAAACAAATATAGAGAATGCTAGATAACACAGAATGACCCACTGGGACAAGGAGGGGACCTTCGTGACTTTGGAAGATCTCATAACCATTCTAGAAAGGCTACTAGAGGAGACATAGCTAAAAGAGGGAACCCACACATATACAAGAGAAAACCTCGAAGATGAGACAGGATGTGTTTTGTGATGTGTTTATAAAAAGATAAAGAGATATAAGATATGTCCTATGGGGTTGTGGTAAGGTATGGGGTAAGGGAATGTCTCAGTGAGGCCCATGCCGAGGCATCCCTTCCCCGTGAGGGATCAGCCACAGGATGGGATGGTATAGTATAGAATAGAGTTTATTTCAGGGCATGGGGAGGGGAGTTAAGAGGGTAGTAGAGACAGAGAAGGGCAGAGAGAGGGAGAGAGTAGAGAAGTAGAGGCCAGCCATGATCACGTGGAGAGAGGGGAGAAAGGAATGGGGAGAGAGAGGGAACAAGAGAACAAGAGGCAAAAAAGAGAGGCAAGAGAGAGAGGAGAGGGCAAGCATCCCCTTTTATGGTGGGCCAGGCCTGCCTGGCTGTTGCCAGGTAACTGTGGGGAGGAGCATACCTGGCTGTTGCCAGGTAACTGTGGGGATGGAGTTTAGACAGAATGCTAAGAGTTTGTGCAACAGAAATAAAAATTACAAAATCTTGAAAGAAAGAGAGGATTAGGACAGGACCTTTAAGGAGTTACATGGCCTGAGGAATAGTGGGTGGGAAGACTGAATGAGGACACAGTAATGATAGGATTCTAAATCCCCAGGGAGTTCCTGGCCATCTAGTGAAATCTGACATCCCAGCCTGGAGTCCTGTAGTAGGGGAAGTGAATTAGAAACAGGTCATTACACATTAGAGGTAGGTGTCCAGGTCAGGATACTGGAGATACAAAAGCTGCCTAAAGTTGTGGGGAAAGGGAAATGGAATGATTTCAGTATAAATGAGAAAGACCATGTTGATGCTGCTCCCAGAGAGGGGGCTGCGGGGAGGGATGATTTTTTTGCTCAGCTTGGAAATCATACAATCTGACATTCACTTCCTTTCCCTTCCATAGCACTGGGATATTTTTGTTTGGACGCATACTAGCCTGGTGGCTGTAAGGGATGACAAACAATCAGAGTCAGGCTGGAGAGATAGTTCAGGAGTTAAAAGTATTCTTAGCTCTTCCAGAGGACCCAGGTTCAATTCCCAGCACCCACAACCACCTATAGCTCCAGTTTCACGAGATCCAATGCCCTCTTCTGAATTTCAGGGGCACTGGGCACATGTGTGGTACTCATATACACATGCAGGCAAAAAATTCATATACATAAAATAAAGAAAAAGTTTTTAAAAAGGAAAAAAAACAGTCAAGATCAACGCCCCCAAAATTAATAAAAATTCATTGATTTTTTAAATATTTTTGTTTTAATTATATGAGTATTCTGTCTGAATAGATAGATAGAGATAAAGATAGAGATAGAGATTTTTAAAGGTCATAGAGGTCTGGGGAGATGCCTTAGCGACTAGAGGGTTTGACTTCTGCCATAACCATAAAAACTCAAGTTCAGATCTCCAGAAATCAATGTCATTGCCTGGTGGTACAATAACCCATCTGTAATTCCAGTCCAGGAAGGAGGTGGCAGAGAGATACACACACACCAAGAGCAAGCCAACTAGCAAGACTAGTTACATCAAGTTCTGGGATTGATTGAGAGACCCTGCCTCAATGATTGAGGTAGAAGAGTAATAAAGAATCAGTCCTGATGTCATGTTTTGCTCTTTACATGCACACACACACACACACACACACACACACACACAAGCATGCGCATGTCAGCACATACACACGCAAGCATGCACAAATGCACATACATGCAAACACACACACACACACACACACACACACACACCTCAACAATGGAAAATAAACCAACACCCTTGGAAACCATTACCAACCTGAATGTCTTATATGTTGAAAATGTGTGTGGCCACTTCCCAGCAGTTTTGCTCAAGTTAACATCTCATCAGCATGAGATGCAGTGGACGTGCATTTCTGAATTATTCCCTGGCCTTCAGACTGCAGGAAATACCATTACTGAGCCATCCCAGACGAATTTTGCCCTCCCCCTGCATCCGTCCCTAATTACTAGGTATATATGTTTCTAGGAGCAAGTTCCTGGTGCCATCCTTGCAGAGAGAGAAACTCCATGCCCTGGTAGGCAGTGATGGAATAGGAAGCTATTGAGGCTCTGCAGAGTTAGTAGACTGCTAACTAGGGGCATCCTGCTACCTTATGCTGTATCATTTGCCATTTTTTTCCCTACCCATCTCAGGTAAAATCTTTACCCTTAACTCATCTTCTTTGTCAGGGAGCCTTATGCATCTTAGTCCTCCAGCAAAACCAATTTCCCTGGTGCATAGCCATGCCCTCTCTATCCCTCTGCTTGTGTCTTTACTTTTGACCACAGGAGAGATGCTACCTGCAGCTCCACATCTCTAACTCTCCTCCTAGGTGATTCTGCCCCTCCGCTCTCAGTCCACAAGGTGAGCTCCTGGGGAGAAGCATCCTCAGGAAGACTGTTGTAGTAAACAGCCACATACCGCCTGGTGGGAAGTCTGAACTTGTCACTCTCGGCTTTCCTTTCTGTCTAAGACAGAATTTTCCCAGTTACAGTAACCTGCCCATTGTGTTCATTCAAAACCTGCATCAGGACCCAACAGAGATGGAAAAAATGACTCAGGTGAGTGAGACCTCTCTCTCTCTCTCATCAGTGACTTGTTTTTATGGAAGAGTGACCCAAGACACAGAGAAATTCAGGCACAGTGCTATTTCATGACAGAGCCAAGGGCATGTCTGTCTGGGAGTGGTCCCTGGAGTCCATTCCTTGGACAGAGCAACCAGACATATGGGGTGGTTCAGGATTTGGCAAAGCTTTAGTAGCAAATCCAGAGCAAATGCTGTGTGTGTGTGTGTGTGTGTGTACATGTGTGTCTGTATGTTGTATGTTTATGTGTGTACCTGTGTCCATGTGGATGCATGCACATGAGGTCACGTGTTCTTTCCTTCAACTTAATTATTTGCTCATTTGTTTATATATGAAAAGAATGTACTCAAAGGTAAGTTGTTACAAATCACAGCAGAGATAAGAATCAGAGACTGGGGATTACATGGCCAAGCAGTATCACTAGAGCCATGTTCAGAAGGCTTAGGGATTGTCAATGATAAGAGTCAGCCAATCCCAACACTTCCATACAAAGGAAATCTTGACGAAAGTAATGAAAGTAACTCTTCCTTGTTGACATACAGACACCAGTATCCTTTTTAAATGAAGCTCCTTCCTAACCTCACATTAATCTTAAAACACCAAAACCAAAAAACAAAAAGCCCTGATTCGCATTGTTTTCTTTCCTATTGCTTTATTGCACACAAAAATGAGAATCCGGATCTAGAGCAATGACTCCTGGTTAAGAGCTTTGGCTGTTCCTGCAGAGGACTGAGGTTCAATTCTCAGTTGCCACATGGTGGCTCACAAGTGTCAAGTCCTATACCAATCTGTCATCCCCTTCTGGATGCCATGGGTGCTGCATATCAGTAGTGCACAGACATACATGCAGGCAAAACACTTACACATAAAAATAAATACATCTTTTTTTAAAGAATTAAAATAGTCATGTCTTCCTGCAAGTTTCTACAAGTGTGATACCTTGCTCTGTTTGCTTTTGAGCTTTTAGTTTCAAAATCGGTAGCTACACTCTAATTGTATGTTAGAGGAAATGTAATTAGCCCATCAAACGCATCCTCTCATGGATATTTTAGCTTAGGACAAACTGGGAGTAAATATTTCAGTAAAGGAAACAAATAAAACCCGCGAAATTATAGAGCAGTTGGTGTCTGTGAAGAGCAATGATAGGAAAGTAGCATGTGAAAACTGTCAATCTCAGGGACAGGGTCCCAACCCAATGACACACTTTAATAAAACAGATAATTTTACCAAAGGCTTCTACTCTTGTGTTGAAAATTCTGCAAAATGAAAGTGAGCTGTGAATGGAATTATCTGTGTTTCAAAAACTCATAATTCATCTTATACTTCGGGGCCATGGGGCTGAGGAGATGGCTCAGTCAATAAAGCTCGTTACTGTGCAAATATGAAGACTTGAACTTGAGACCCTAGAACCCATGGGGAAGTAGGAGAAAATATCCTACATATATAATCCTGGTGCCAGGAGCTTTCAAGACAGAAGGATCCCTGAGGCTAAATGTCCAGCTAGTGTAGTCAACTCATTGAGACTTCAAATTGAGTCAGAGACCTTGTCTGAAGAAAATAAGACAGGGAGAAACTGAGGAAGACACCCAAAATGGACCTCTGGCCTCTGCCCATCTCACTAGACTATCACACAACAGTGTGATAGTCTATAGGACAAGCATCACATTACAAAATGGTATCTGAGAGACTGTAGAAATGGCCCAGCAGTTAAGAGTACTGGCTACTCTTCTAGAGGACCCAGGTTTGATTCTCAACACCCACACAGCGGCTCACCATCTCTAACTCCAGTTCCTGGAAATCTGAAGCCCTCTTCTGACTTTTGTGGGCACTGAACATATATGGGTCATATACATATATGTAGGCAAAACACTCATACAATATATTTTTTAAAACCTCTATGATATTTTTATAATTCAAGGAAATCATTGAGTGATCCATTAATTATATATTAACAGGTAAAATCCAAAGAGTCTATTCAGTGGCCAATCAGCTGCATCCATCCATTCATTCATTCATTCATTCAATCAAGTTTACATTAGCCACTTGCTAACTGGCTTATTTCCTGAATGATATTTTCCAGTTTGGCTGGAAATTACCAATCACAAAAACCCTTTAAAAGAAGAGCTTTCGGTAGCTGAAGAAAGCAGTAGCCAGAAATGGCACCAGACTCAGAAAAACAAGTTCAAAAGCTTACGGCATCATTACTGCTGTCTTTGATGATGGCCAAGGAAGGTAGGAATGACAGTCCTCAGGGAAATGGAGACCCCAGTAATCTGATTGCAAGAAGTCAGACCTTTCCAACTACATGAATGAAGCTGGAACCAATTCTCCCCTGGAGCCTCTGGATGAGAGGCCAGGTAGATGAATACCTTGTTATCAGCCTGGTGAGAGCTTAGGCAAAGCACAATCAAGCTGGAATGAAGAATGCTCTTCTGGTCTCCAGAGCTCTGGGTTGAGTCACTGTATATGTGATTTAAAAAAAAAAAATCCATCTCCTCTTAGCCTGTTCTATATCCCCTCTGCTTAAATCTAAACCTTCCACCTCTCTCCCCGAGTGGATCCAAGTCTTCCATCTCTCTCTCTCTTTCATCTGCTCCCTTCCATGGCTCACAGAGCTGTGTGATTGTTCTCTTCTGATCAAAACCATCCTTTGGGCCCTCAGCCTGGGACGGTATGTTCATGGGCTCTGTGTGGGCTGTGATTATGAGCATACTGGAGAAGACGCTCTTTTTCAGTCCATTTTAGTGGCAGACATGGCTGTACATGCACGGTCACAACTCCTAACCAAAAGCTTGGAGGTCAGATGGAGCTCCAGCCTACAGAATCCATGGCATGCAGGCTACTGCTGCATTTTCAGCTTTAACCCTTTCAACGTGGATGTTATGTCTTTTCTGGTCCGCCCTGAGCAGATCACAGAGCCGGCAACCATCTTGTTTGCGCAGCCCTTCATCTTACATGCATGGTCAGCACTCGTTTATTTGTTACTTGACCTTCTTGTCAATATGATCATGTATTTACAAAGGTTGGTTGGTGCTGCAATACTTCCATCGATGAGCTAAATAACTTGAAAGTATGAATTTTCAATGGTGTCAGTGAAAAGAAGAGAAATGTCTTTTTTTTTTTTTTTTTATCTTGGGGCTGTGGTGATTTGAATGAGAAATGTCTCTCACTGGCTCAGGTGTTTGTCCTCCTGACAATGTCAATGCACCACGCTCATGGCATGTATATATAAGACTTTGAATAGCCATATAAATCTCATTTTTGTTTTTATAAGATTTATTTTTATTATTTTTATTTATGTCTTTCTCTCTCTCTCTCTCTCTCTCTCTCTCTCTCTCTCTCTCTCTCTCTCTCTCTCTGTGTGTGTGTGTGTGTGTGTGTGTGTGTGTGTGTGTGTGTGTGTGTTGGTTACATATGTGTGTTTGCCCCAGAGACCAGATCCCCTGGACCTGGAGTTATGAACAATTGTGAGTCACCATTGTGAGTGCTGCAAACTGCCCTCAGGTCCTCTGAAACAACATCAACTCTCCAGCCCACCAGCTTCCTCTTTCATGAACACTAAACTTGCTATCAAGTGGTGGTGCTGGGGCTGGTGCTGGTGGTGGTTCTCGGTGGTTCTGGTGGGGGTAGTAGAAGAAAAGAATCTACTAATAAGATTAAAGAGGCTGTTTTTCTATCATGAGTGAGAGCTATAAAGGGGGCTTCAATGTAAGCAATGCTTGCCTGAGCCCATCATAGGCCAGGATGCTTAGAAAAAGTGTTCAAGTGCTGAAATCAGACCCTCCACATAGACCCAGTTTTAACTCATTTAAAAATATACCTTAAAATAGATCAGAGTCAAGGCTCAGTCAGGCAGCCTTGGGAAAAAGTGGGCAAGACAGGAGGGTGACAGGCAGCTTTAAAGCAGAGAAGAGAGTGGCATTCTCTGTCTCCATCATCCCAGCCTATTTGGGGACATCTTTGATTCTGTGTGAACTTATTATATCCACTTCATGGATACCACCCTCCTCGTCACTACCATCCTTTACTGAACTTGGGACTTTCAAAGGCCACCCTGCCTGCCTCTCAAGGACAGGAACACTTTTATACCACTGCTGGGAGAGCAGTCAGCTGAGTTGGTAGCTCTCCACCCCTCTTGGAATAGCCTCAGCTGCAGAGTAGTGTCTCAGCCAAGACTGTGTCCTCTCTTGGGCAGCTGCATCTGATGACTGACTGATGCAGAAACCTAAATCCAAAAAACCTGGCTAGCTCAGCCTCACTAGGGACATCCCCGAAGCCACCCTCTCACAAAATGTCTTTGAGGAGTCAACTAACGCTTTCCTTAGTACCTCACTGCTCGTCAGCACTGTCCCATCTGTCCTTCCACGGGTACGGTCCCCAGAGTATCATTTCACTAACACTCTCCATCTTAAATAGTTTCCCTGCCTCAAATCGCCCAACCGGTGATCGCCAATCCACACAGCTAATGTTTCTCAGGCATCGGTGACTTTGGTCAGGCATGATGCTCACACGGACATGATGTCACTTCACTGCCAAGTCCCCATGACCTGGGCTCTTAAGTGCATTTTATGGATGAGCGATCCAAGACTCAGTGACTCAGAGAATCAAAGACACAGACTTAGAATTATAAGCACTGCTCTGTGGATACCAACTCGCAGGTTACATAAATACGTCTTCTGTCTTCTGGCATGCCACAACAGACACATTCATGGGACTTGCTGTATGCAAACTTAGAATTTTCTGAATAGCTTTTCGGTGGTGTCCATATGCGTGCTTTGAATGTATTTTCATATGGCTGTGTACTGTATATTTTCTCCTGTGCCTTGGTACAATGAACTCTTGGGACTCTCTTAACTAAATATGAGCTCCTCTGAGAAAGATCCAAGCTCTGTAACACATGTAGAACACAGTTCTACCTCTGGAAACACTTCTGGTTGCTTCCATTGCTGCAAAATGCTTCGTCTGTAGATAAAAATTATAGCAGTGAGTTGTGTCCAACTCAGCTTATGATGCCGATGTTTCACAAAAGTGACATGCTGAGGTTAGAGTGTGGAGACCCAGGAATAGCCAACAACATCCCTGAACAAAGGGACATGTGTGGGAAACCGTCAGTCATTTGTTCCTCTGAGAGTCTTGACATTAACTCTGAGCTCTCATGAGGCATGAAATTTTCTCAGATCCCTCCTCTCAACAACTACATGAATCATCTGTTCATGGAACATGCACCTTGGACCCACCATGAACTGCAAAGTGACACAAAGACAGAAATAAGAGACAGTGGTGGAATGCCTCCAATACAGGGAAACATACTGTGAGTGGAATCTGGCCCAGGGTTTCCCAAATCAGCCCCTGTTTGAGGTGTTACTAGGAGAACATGCAGGATTCAGTACACAGCTGCCCTCGTGTCTGTGGTTTGCCACAGTGTATGGATGCACAGATAAGGCAGTGAAGGGAAAAGACACACAATATAAAGTCCAGAGAAAATCAGAAAGACGCATCATCCACTTCCTCACCCAACACTTACACGAGGATATGATTAGCTCCCCTCTCCCCCCAACGTGAGTCAGGCCAACCAGTGTGAACATCCAGCACCGGAGATGCCCATCAGAGAATCCAGGACCAGGGCATACATTTGAGAACTGTGTGTGCACACAAGCATCCTGTAAGAGGAGGCACTCAGTTTAGCCATAGCGTTTGCATAACCAGAAATATGCAGAAAACCATTGATCTAAGTGACATGTGCCATCTGTAGGAAGCCTTCTGAATGACAGAAGTCTTGAATCTGCATGGGAACTGTACAGCCTCCAGTACGGTTGAGTGAATGAGCATGTCACAAAACCAGGGAAAACAGTGTGAACAAGGAAGGCATGAGTCCAGATTGCATCAGGCCTAACTGCAGTGTACCGGGTGAGCCGATTGGCTGAAGTGCTGTGGGGCATGTTGACCTAGGTATGTGATCAACTACTGATGTCTATTGTAGATGAGAAACAGCCAGGCAGTGGTGGCACCCACTCTGTGTACAGTGGTTGTCAGCAACACACCTTTCTTTTGAGTCTAGTGTATTTAAGTTTCTCGTGTCCCAGTTTTTCACACCAGCCCTGTGTGATCATGGTGGATCTTCTCCCAGAATGCTGTTCCTCACTTAGCCTCCTCCAATGAGAAGAACTGGCAAACCATAAGCAATCCTCAGATCAATGTGGCCAAGAGTGGACACTGTAAACTGATCAGTTTTGTAGGCTAAATATATCCTGAGAATGCATTGCATCTGGGGAACACTATGAGGTTGGATGTAAAATTCATACTTCTGACTTCACTTGGAAAATCAGAAAGTAGGATAAAATTAAATTTACATGTTTGAACGACAACCACTGACTGGAAATTGGATAGCCATGTGAAGTGTGTGCAGAGGTGGTTTTTTTGAATTAGGATTTACTAAATGATACTTTGTGAATTATTTGAAGACCTTAATTGGAATGGTCTAATGAAGGGAATATTCTGAATTAGATAGCAGAAATCTAAAATTAGGAAATAGTTTATGTAAAATACCAAATTACCTATGCTTCTGAAATGGAAAGAATTGATCTCAATGGGCCATGGTGCCCCACTGGCAATTGTTGGTGACATAGCGCCCGCATGGGGAGACAGACAGCTTTCCTTTCTATTCTCCACAAGCTATAGCTTCCCTGGCTTTGAGTTGAGAGCCCATAGGCATGGAAGTACAGGGAGTTGACTCAGTCAGTAGAGTGCGGGCTTTGCGCATGAAGACCTGAGCTCTATCCCCAAGACCCATTTTATGGGGAACTTTTGGTGCCAATTATAGAAATTTGGCAAGTACTTGTCACTGGGCTTAAGAGTATTTGCCTTTAGGCTAATGCAAGGATCAAGGTGAACATAGCCAAGGAACTGTGACTTCCCTTTTGTCTTGGTAATCCTCATAAGGCCCCAGACCCAGGGACTCTGGGGACTTTGTTCATTGCCTTCTTGGATTACTTTGTCTTTGATCTAAGAACTAACCCTATTCTCTGCAAGTACGTAGAATGGTATAAAAGCTGACTGGGGAAAAAATAAACCCTCTTTAGCCTCAGCACTGGCTGGAGTCATGTTATACTGTTGTCTAATTGTCTTTTTTCTTTTCAATCTTCACTCCCTCCCTTGAGACCCTGTTGACTGACTGAGCTAGCTTGGTCACCATTTGAAAAACTGGGCATGGTTGTGCACATTTGTGTGCCCAGTAATGGGGAAGCTGACTGAGAGAGGCAGATTCCTGAGGTTTGGTGGCCAGCCACCTAGCCTGAGTGGTGAGTTGTAGGCCAGAGAGAGACTCTGTGTCAAGATCGTGTCAGGTCTATTGTATCTGAGGAACAAGAGCTGTACTGGCTAGTTTTGTGTCAACTTGACACAAGCTGGAGTTATTACAGAGAAAGGAGCTTCAGTTGAGGAAATGCCTCCATGAGTTCCAGCTGTAAGGCATTTGCTCAATTAGTGATCAAGGGGGAAAGGCCCCTTGTGGGTGGGACCATCTCTGGGCTGGTAATATTGGGTTCTATAAGAGAGCAGGCTGAGCAAGCCAGGGGAAGCAAGCCAGTAAGTAACATCTCT
>LR750169.1:365888-385988 GCA_902729485.2 Mus minutoides
CAAATATGCCCGGTTAGTAATTTTTCCTGTTAGCATTCCCTAGGCAATATGGCAATGATTTCAATAATTTACATGATATTTGCATTGTATTATCTAGTATACAGAATCCACAAAGTGATGTGAAAATGTTGGAAGATTTTCTGTAATTCATCTGCAAGAAAATGCAGTATTTTGTATAAGGAGATTGACCATGAAGAGACTTTCATACGGGGCTGGAACTGACCCCCTGTGGACACTGTGGAATGATTTTAATGTTATGGATGCAGCTTTTATATTTGTATCAAGTTAAATGTGCACTTAGCTGAATGGCCTCATCAGCATGACCAATAACAGAAAATGTATGCAAGAGAAACTGCTTCTTGGTAAAGCTAACAAGAGAAGGATCCAGAATGGGTGTGGCGTGGTTGAAGCAGAAAAGACCACCTGGCTCTGGGCATGCTCTGTAGTGACAAGAATGTTCTAGAGTGTGCAGAGGAAAAGGCCAGTGGTCAGCCTGAGAACATATCCAGCTCTGGGCAAGTGAGGCCAGCCTACTGCTCACAGCTATATAGTTGGGAGGCCAGTCTGTGGGGCCTCTCCTGAATCCCACCTCAGGGATATGATGGATGCTGGTACAGGGTAGAAGAAGGTTGCTATGAAGGGTTTTGCCTTAAGGTCCATTCTAGATCCTGTTGTAAAGGTCTCATCATTCAGCGGGGTAACTGTAATTATGGATCCTGTGTACTCCCGTGCGGGAGTGGATGCTAAAGGTCACAGAGCAGCATAGAGGTTGGGAGGTCACCTTCTCTCAGGGCCCTTCATCGAAGAGGAAACAAACAGCAAAATAACCATAAATACCTCAGCGACAGATGTGGTCCAAAAATTGAAGTTCCGGATAAAGTGACTCTGGTGAACAGAAGCAAACTCCCAGAAGGAGCAATCGCTGAGTGGGTTCATTTTGTGAGGAAGTTGCCCTTTTGATGACGAGCCGACTTCAGTGATTTGCAGAGACTGCGGCAGAAATATTTTCATCCAAATGCCCCAGTCCTGGGAAGGGGAGGGCAAAAGAAACTCCCCAGCTCTGTACACCATTGCTACTCCCAGCATATTTTCTGGGGCAGGTATGACCTCTCTGTGAGGCAGGCGAGCCCTGGGCTGGGTGTCATGTCTGCAGGCTTGTCCTCTAAGTAGCTAGTCAGAAGGTTGAAAGCAAAGGGGGACTGAAATTGGTTTAAACAATCCAAGGCGGCTTTTATTGGGACTCTCGTCCATAAGACAGGACTCCAATCCCAGCAGAGAATCCTCAGAGGTTCCCCCACACCTACTATTCCCAACCCTTCCTTCAGTGACCAATTTGGTCCCAGGAGTCTTGGGTCAGAACCTCTCCCCTGTGCCACCTCTGTTGGTACAGCATCCAATCCCACTAAAATCAGGGACTAGACAGGGTTGCCCACTTTCTCCCTACCTATTCAATATAGTACTTGAAGTACTAGCCAGAGCGATTCGACAACAAAAGATCAAGGGGATACAAATTGGAAAGGAAGAAGTCAAAATGTCACTATTTGTAGAGGATATGATAGTTTATATAAGTGACCCTAAAAATAAAATTAACTCAAACAAATCAATGACCTTTCTCTACACAAAGGATAAAGGGGCTGAGAAAGAAATTAGGGAAACAACACCCTTCACATTAGTCACAAATAATATAAAATACCATGGTGTGACTCTAACTAAGGAAGTGAAAGATCTGTATGACAAGAACTTCAAGACTCTGAAGAAAGAAACTGAAGAAGATATCAGAAGATGGAAAGATCTCCCATGCTCATGGATTGGAAGGATTAATATAGTCAAAATGGCTATCCTTCTGAAAGTAATCTACAGATTCAATGCAATCCCCATCAAAATTCCAACTCAATTCTTCACTGAGTTAGAAAGGGCAATTTGCAAATTCATCTGGAATAATAAAAAACCTAGGATAGCAAAAACTATTCTCAACAATGAAAGAACCTCTGGTGGAATCACCATGCCTGACCTCAAGCTGTACTACAGAGCAATTATGATAAAAGCTGCATGGTACTGGTACAACAACAGACAGGTAGATCAATGGAATAGAATTGAAGACCCAGAAATGAATCCACACCTATGGCCACTTGTTTGTGGTAATATTTTTTCTTCTCCTAATTCCCATTGCACCACCCTGGTCCCCAGCAAAGGTGCCTTCCCAACTAGGTAGAGCACTCTCCTGCTAAAACAAAAACAAACAAACAAACAAACAAAGACAAAAGGGATGAGTTATGGATGACTATGTTGCAGAGATTAAATGTAATTAAGTTGTCTGGTTAAGTCACATATTTACACTGAGAAACTATACCTCGTTTGTATCCTAAAAGTTCCCCAGTCTGCTTCCAACTCATATCCCTACCATCTCCTTGGCTCCCACTGATGCGGTTGCCTAAGCAACCTGATATGCACCCTCCCATATCAGGTCAACCACTGTCCTTCCTGAGGCTCCATCCCTTCAGATGTCATCCAAACAAGAAATAAAAAGGGATCCCACATTCCTTGTTTTGAATTATGTGTTTAATATTTGGACTTATTAAGACAAACACAGAGAAAGGTCCGCTCTTACCAAGAGCTTCTTGCTCATGGGAAACCCCTACGGCTTCATTCATATATCTCCGCCTTTAATGTCATTTTCAAGAGGGAGTTTTAATGAGTTAGTGAATTACATCCCTTTAAATATTTCAAAATATGTTCATAAATTCAACATATCTGGCTCCTTTTAAAGCAGCGGATAGACCTCATTAATATGGGAAGCTCTCTCAAACACTTAAGGGGTCCTAATAAATCTCACAAGAGAAACTTCCGAGAGCCCTTGACTTCTGCTGAGCTCCCCACTCTTGTTGGTACTTATGTAAACTCTCTTAAACTCCTAGACTTAAAATTACAAGTCCAAAATTAATTTCTCACCACAGGAACCTCGAGGCTATTCACTTGCCTGAGAGGATAAGCCATCATAAATATACATAGAAAATATAGTTTGATAATTATGCCGCTTACCATAAATAATATTAAGGAACAGACCTGGCTTTATTTAGCAATAACTCTTTTAAACTGTTAAACTTTCTGGGTTCTAAATTCAATAACAATGCTATTTTAGCATCTCAAGAAAGGTTAGATTATTCTCAAGCAATGCGGGATTCACCATACTTTAATCATTATAATTTCCATTTCAGTGAGCCAAAATGGCCAACTGACCAACATTTAGAGTCAGTACCATGACCCACTATCTCCACATACTCTGTTATTGTCCTCACTGCCCTAAGAGCATCATATCCCCTCTCTAGTGTCTCCATGGAGACAGGCTCCAGGGCCAGCCCTTCAAGGGAACTTCTCCAATAACCCTGCTAGTCTGGCTGCTTCCAATCTGGGCCTCACCCCACTTTGGTGATTATGACTGGATTAACTCAATCAGCTGACTACTCCAGCCCCTTCTTTTAAAAAAAAGTATAAAATAAACAACTTTATTAGATGCACTGATAATTTGACATTTCTTAAGTTATTCAAAGAAAAATACCATGCTACTTGCATATTAAGAACCACATACTCATATCACTAAATGCAACAGTTATTTTTTTTAAAAAAATGAGAATGGGTTCTAGAATTTAATGTGAGGAACGCTCTTTAAAACAAGGGAGGACTGGAGAGAGGCCTCAGTGGTTAGAGTACTGGCTGCTATTGCAGAGGAGTCAAGTTCAATTCTCAGCACCCTCTTGGTGGCTCACAGCTGTCTGTAATTCCAGCTCCAGGAGCTCTGCTGTCTGCATTACATAAGACTAAAATAATTGTTCAAAAAAATGAATTAAGTGAGATCAGTGGGAGAATGGAGATGAATTCTAGAGGAAGAAAATGAATGATGAGAACAAGAGCAACCTCTTGGTTAGGATGAAGGATGATGTATAAAGCCCATTATGGACTCATTATAGATTGCCTGTTAGTAGGGGTCTTCTGTAACCTATACAATAAAAACTTAAAGTAAAAAAATTTAAATTTAAATTAAAAACTATGGCACATGTTTAAAAGAAGATCATAATCCTCTAAGCAGGATAAAAACTTTCTTCGGTCCTGGCTGCATGCCACGCTGTGGTGTGTGTGTGTGTGTCTAGTTTGGGAATGACGACAGATTTACTGGAAGACTAGAAGCAATTACAGAGAAACCACATGTGACCACTGCTCAGCTCCTCCCAAAGGTCATCTTTGAGCACACCTTGGGCTCCAGACCTCCCTGTGGTTAGAATCTGTTCAACTCTCAACAGAGTGTTGTCGGTGGCTCCTTCTGTCCCCTGCCTGGCATCCCCAGGCCATGCCCAGACCCAGATGGCCTCCTTTCCCACAGCCTGACTCTGTGAATTAAGTTTGCTCTCCAGAGTCCTTGACTGATACCTGGTGAGGACAGCCTCCCCTTGGGTTTCCATGACACCTCAATCACAGTGCATCCACTCCTCACCTCGCTGTTTGATCTGTGTGCCTCCCTGCATCGATTTCTCCAACACAATTAAGATTGAGCTTCATATCCGTATGAGCATTCACCTCCTTAGTCTAACCGCTGGCAGAGGGCAGGCATCCAGTGTTTAAATCTGTTCTGGAGGAAAAACATCTGGGGTCCTCCATGAAGTCCTGCAAAGCAAAAGGTCCTTAAGAGACAACAAAGAATGATCTCATTAGCTGAGTACAGGTCCTGACACAGGGAGGGGAGAAAAAAAGAAAAAAAAATCTTGAATAAAAATTTCCATCAGTAGCTAATGTTAAAGTAACTAGGTTGATGAGGGCAAGAAAAAGGTCAGGCCAAAAAGAAAAGAAAAAAAACTCACTACAATTTTACATCTTAAAAAAAAAAATAGATATGGAAGAAAATGGAGAAAGGATTTTATACATCAAGGCTCCTGGAATTCAGAGTTGATTGAACAAGTTCCAAAGGCTCTTGCTTACGATGTGATTGGTTATTCATATCAATCACATTTGTTTTCTACCTGCACCGGCACCTTAAATACGATTTTGACAAGCAGGAAAAAAAAATAATAGTTTCCGTGCTTGGCTTCCAGGTGGACAAAAATTGCAAGTTGAGGGGAGTTGCTGTTTAGAGGACTCTAAAGGGAGCTGTCCAGCACGGGGCCACTCAAACAAAGGAAAGGAGAAATGGAGGCTATGGAAAGAAGAAGGAAACGGCAGAAAGAGGAAGGAAAGAGGGAGGGGAGAGGGGGGATTGCTGGTGTGCCAAAGGAATTGATAAGAAGCAAATAAAAAAGAGAGAGAATCTTTCCACGGGAATGGCATTAATTGGAAAGTCGTTGTCTTTAAAGCCTATGCCACTAAAACTAGAAATCGACTCAGGAGGGGTCTAGAGAAATGGATGGATAATTGCCAAGAAATTTAAATTACTTTAAATTACTTTAAGGGTATTTCATAAATGCTCCTTTGGTCTCTTTTGTTTCGAGGCTGCTGAACTGAAAACCCACAGTGGACACCTGTGTAGTCTCTGCCCTGGGTGGTCAACCAGTGGGACTGAGGTCAAATTAACCCACAGTCACCAGGAACCTTAGACGAGATAATGACTTAGCAACAAGAGCTCATACTGGATTAAGGTAAGGATGATAGATAGCGGTCCCTCTGACAAAAGAAAAAGACCAAGACACAGACTCAAGGGAGAGAGTCACGTGATGATTGAGGTGGAGAAGGACGTTGCCACAAGCCATGGAAATCAGAGACAGCAGAAAGAGTAGGAGGCAGGGATGGGGCTCTCTCCTGAAGTCCCACAATAGCACGGCCCTGATGGTGCCTTGACTTTATGCTTCCAGTTCTAAGAACTAAGAACAAATAAACCAGATTAGACTGGATTATGCTTTTCTTAAAGGGACATGTGATGGTTTGTGTGGAGACAGAGTCTCTTGGAGAAAACCCGGGGTTAAGATAAAGGAGGTCTTCACAGTGGGGTCATCATGCAACAGAGCTTAGAAGAAGAGAACCCCTTCTTGCCTTCCCCCTTCCTCCTCTTCTCCCCCACCTTTCTGTCCCTCTCCATGCCACCCACTACCCTCTTGTGAAGATAGTAAGCCAGGAAGGACCCTCACATGAACTCAAAGACTCTGGTGCTCTGACATTAACCTCCCAGCACCCAGAACACCAATAAAAACTGTCCTTCACTCGCTCAATGGACTCAGCCTATGATGTCCCATGTTGACAGCCAGCCACAGTTGACTAGGACAGCCATCAGGTGTGGGGTGACCTGCCACAGCAGCCACTGAGCCCCAGACTGTAGAAGATTCTGGAGAAAAGAAGGCATCATGAGGATGTCAAAGTTTACCTTTTCACATTTAAATGGAGATCACCCTAGTATCCTTCCTCTTGAACACAGGTTGAGAGGAGATATGATCTCCATCCTGTGAGAAAGGTTCAGAAAAATCTCACTCCTGGGTTGAGATTTATACTTTCTGCACAGATATATCCTAGGCTCTCTTGTATCTGGCTTACAATCCATCAATGAAGAGGAAGGAAGGATGGGAAGAGGAGGATGGGAGATGGAGATGAATGGAAGGGGGAAGGGATGGGAGATGGAGGAGGAGGGGAGGGGAGGGGCATGGGAGATGGAGGGGGATGGGAGATGGAGGAGGGGGCAAGGGGAGGGGGAAGTGATGGGAGATGGAAGAGGAGGGGAGGGTCACGGGAGATGGAAGAGGATGGAGAGGGAGGGGGAAGATGAAGGGGGATGGAAGATGAAGGAGGATGGGTGGGGGAATGGGAGATGGAGGAGCATGAGTAGAGGAGGAAGATGGGGGAGGAGGGTGATAGGAAGATGAGAAGGATGGGAGATGGGAGGGGAGGACGTGAGTGGAGATTGTTCTTAAGAGAAGTAGGTCCTTGAATAGATTTTCTCTGACTGTTAAAACTTTCTGATTGAGAGACTTCCTTTTTTCTGGTAGATGGGAGCTTCCAGCATGTGTCAGGCCATGTCTGGATGATGACTCAAATGTGGAGAGACTATATGTACCTGTGCAGGAGGAGATGGTCAGGGTTAGAGGGAGGAAGAGAGTGGGCGAGGAGGCTAGATGGGAAAAGAAAGGAAAACAGAAGGGCGTTTGTTAGAGTGTTTGAAGGTGGGGATCACTGCAGACTGTAGCTGGACACTGTTGGGACAAGATGAAGACCTGGTGGTTTCAGGACTCACTCCGGGTGTGGAGATTTCTGCGTCTCAGGTAACAATGTGAATCACTTCTTCCGTGCTTTCAATGCACAGCCTGGGTCACTGTTATACAAAGTTGTTGTACAAGGTGTTCATGTGCTTGATATGTGGTGTAGAGAACCTTTGTAATTACTCCTACCATTTCTGATGTTCATACCTTTAGAAATTCTTACTGTAACTGACATTCCCAACAATGGAATTCTCAACGTTGAGCGCTGGTAGGCCCAGCTCAGGCTTGAAGGTACTGACCACCAGATGGCAGCATACTGTGGCACTCAACCCACCTTTCCAGTGATTTAGCTTTGTGGCTGACTGCCTCATGTCCAATCAGAGACCAAAAAAGATGAGGCTGAACGAACTGTCACGTGACTAAACAATTAAAATCACTAAATGGGTCTGGAGAAATGTCTCAGGAGTTAAGCACGCCCTGGGTGATCTTCCAGAGGACCTGGGTTCAGTTCCCGCTACCCACATGGTGACTCTCACATGGTGACAACCATTTGTCATTCTTGTTCCAGGGAATCCAACACCCTCTTCTGACCTCTTCTGGCACTGGACAGATACTGTGCACAGACATACAGGCAAAATATCCATACATGTAGAAATATTTTAAAAGCCTAGAAATTTTAATAAGTGAATATTTCTGATATTCAGGCCATACCTGAGACCCAAGAAGAAAGTTCAGAAGAAGGCGCCTGCCTAAGCCATCGCCTCTCGTGCCACTGTGGGCTAAAAAGGGCTGAACATGGACAAATTGATCTCTCTGCCCACTTTGCTTACAGAGCTTGGCTGCAGAGTAGACAAACATGTAAGAGGTCCTTGTCAATTGAAATAACAAAGAATTGACCATCAATAGTAACAATCACATGCTTTTACTGGACACTTAACTATATGCCAGAACAATTCTATGTGGGTTTTAAGGTACCTGGATCATGCCATCGGCTGCAGGGACTGTGAAACAGTAACAGAGAAGGGTTCCCTGTGGGTGGTAGCTCTCACCTGCAATCTCAATTCAAGAGGATTCTCTGAAATTCAAGGTTGCTCTGGCTACATAGCAAGAGACATACTACCTTAGGCTAAAAGAGAGAGACCCTGCCTCCAAGATGGAAGATGAAAGGGAAGAAGGGGAAGGGAGGGAAGGGAGGGGAGGAAAAAGAAAAAAGGCCCTGCTCAGAATGTTTGTGGGGATTGGCAAGGCTGGAGGATCGGGACTAAATAACTACTTGGAAATTAATTTAGCAGCAACCTCACTGTATACACATTGGCTTTTGGCTTTAAAAACCACTTAGCTATTGAATTAAGCAGGAGATTCCATTAAAAAGACATAGCTCGCAAGAAAGAAAAGTAATTTAATACAACTGTTTGAAGAGCAAACCCATAGTTCATGCAGGTAAATTCAAACCATCACACATACACACTCAAAGCCTGCTGGTTCCTGGGCACAGAGGAAGCCCCAGTACAGGTGAAGGTTGGGAATAGGCCAATGAGATGCAGAGAAGATGCTGGCTGGAAGCTTTTGGGCTGAAGTCACTGCTGTTTTGATTTTTGAGTGTCCTTGTGCCTGCTTCACACTGACTGGATGAGTCAGGTTCTCTAGAGGAGAAGTGATAGGAGGCATATATATTACAAAGGGGATTTGTTAGATTGGCTACATGACACTGACTATGCAGCCCACCAGCATCTGTCTGTACACTAACTAGAAAGGCACACTAGAAAAACATAGTGGCTGCTCCATCCACAAGACTAGATGCCTTGGGAGAACCAACATTGTGCTGAAGAGCTGGAGGATTGCTGGATAGATGCTGGTCTTCAGTGCATATTGAAAGGCCTGGAAGCTGTGTTCTGATGTCAGTGAAGGATGGCATCTGGGATAACAAGTAGATACACTCACCAGAGTGGAGATAAGACTGTCAGCATGGGTACCACTTTTCATCAGACCTCTTTATAGCTAAGCTATTATTCTGGGGAAAGGTCTCACAGATCTTCCCAGATGGACATCTTCTAACTGATTCCACATCAAACCAAATGGCCAATCAGCAGGCATGTGGTGACTTCGTGCCAGCAGCCTTGGGTTGGCATCCACAGGTGAGACCCACAAGCTATCCAGAGACTGGTCAGCACCTGAGTCATCCACCTATTACAGAGGTCACTGGATCCTCTGTCTCATCTGGGACCGTACTTGTGTTCTGAATGAGAAATGCCCCTCACAGGCTTGTGGGTTTGAACCTTTGGTCCTCAGCTGATGGTGCTGTTTGGGGAAGTTGTGAAGCCTTAAGGAATTGGAGCCTTGCTGGAGGAACTGGACGGATGGGAGTAGATCCTGTGGTTTTATAGCCCAGTCACACTCCCTGCTCTTTCTGCTTCCTGTGTGTGGTGACAATGTGACCAACCAGTCTCCCAGCTCCTACCACCATGCCTTAGCAACCATGATGGACTCTGGCCTTCTGAAAGTGTGTGCCAAAATAAACATCTTCTCCCGTAAGTAGCGCTTGTCTTGTAATGTTACCCCATCAACAGAAAAGTAGCTGGAGAGATGGCTCAGAGCACTCGATGCTCTTCCGGAAGACTAGAATTCAGTTCCCAGAAACCAACTGGCAACACACAACCACCTGTAACTTCAGCTCCGGGGGAGGGGGGGGGATCTGATGCCCTCCGCTGGCCTCTATGGGCACTGCACTCATGTGCTCAGGGGTTTCTGCCTTTCCATATTAAATGCCATAAATAATATGTACCCCCTGACCCTTTGATATCAGAAAACATGAGGGAAAAAAGACCCATAGACCACACAGAAACAGCTTTCAACAGACCTAGGAATCTATAAAGTTTTTTTTTTTTTAAGTTGTCTTACTTTGCTTTTTGAAGATGGATGGTGTGTATTCTCTTGGAGTCACATCTCACCTTTGCTTGTGTCTGCCCTTGGCCATGGGTATTTCTCCTGGGTTTGCCCTGCTTGGAGACCTAACAAGCTCTAACAAGCACTCACTGCCTCACATGCTGGACTGTGTTGCTATTTAGCAGGGTCACCCGCTAACTAACCAACTGCCGAACTTCCCATCCCTCATCCCTTTCCCTTACTGCCTCCTCCCTTTTCCCTTCTCCTCCCTCTCTCCATCTTTTCTCTCAATTCCAGCCCATTTCATGGATTCCTATGCCTCAGAATCCAGTCCTACGGAAGCTGTTCACTTCCCACTTGAGTACTGTAGATTCATTCCCAGCAAAATCACAGGGAGGGGGTGTGCCTGGGAAAATAAATGATGAGGGGCAGAAATAAGACGAGAGAAAAATAGAGGAAGAGACTGCTATTTTTAAGTAGAACATTCTTTTCTCTTCGATGACTTGGGAGAGAGGCAGACTCTGACTAAAATGGGTTCCTTTACTTACAGCGAAGTGCTGGCAAGCAGGAATCTATTTTGGACTAGAGCTGAAAACAAAGTCTATTTTGAGAAACAAGCCGTGATTGGCAGCCTGCTTTGTTTGACTTCTGCAGGCCATTGTCCCCAGCAGAGTGAGAAGCGGGCATGCGTTTGCTCATTACTTAAACAGCAATACTGTCTCCGCTTTGCAAGATTCAAGATTTATACTTTTGTCAGAACTCTCTCAGCAATGAGAGAAACAAGGCAAATTTCCAAACTCCCACCGTTCTGCTCTCTCTTCCTACTGCTGTTGTCCTTAAGACGCTTGCCTGTGTCGCTTATCATCACTCTAACCATCACCAAGCAACCTCCTGTCCTGAGAAAGGCATTGTGGGAGAATCCAGGGAACACTGAAACATGAATTCTGTAGTCTGAAATTCAGCGGTCTCTCTGGGTCTAGATGACTACTGTAGGGGTCCTTCTCTTGCAGCTTTGGGCTGAGATCCTCAGGGTAACACTTCACCTGAACAAGCCTAGACAGAAAGGGCTCAAGACGAGAAAAAAGATACTGTGTCGATTAGCATTAGAACTTCAGGTTGGAAATTTTGAGATTTGTTTCTCTTTTTTTTTTTTTTTTTAAAGATTTATTTTATTTATTATATGTAAGTACACTGTAGCTGTCTTCAGACATTCTAGAAGAGGGCGCCAGATCTCGTTACGGATGGTTGTGAGCCACCATGTGGATGCTGGGATTTGAACTTATCACCTTCGGAAGAGCAGTCGGGTGCTCTTACCCGCTGAGCCATCTCAGTGAACTTACATATAATAAATAAAATAAATCTTAAAAAAAAAAAAAGAGATTTGTTTCTCTTAAAAGGAGATGTCTCATAGCCCAGGATGGACCACCTATCACATTCTCACTCTCTTCATTCATTAAGTAAAGAGTACAAAAAGTCATTACATTCCATCTTTGCAATATCCTATAAACCTATAGTCATTTAAAAGGAAATTTTCCTTAATAATAATAATAATAATAATAATAATAATAATAATAACAACAACAACAATGCCCCAGCTACACTGACTAGCCTCTGTCTTAATTCTTTAAGAGATCAAAAGACCACAGACTTTCTAGGGTGTAAGACTTGGTGCTAACTCTGCAGATAAATTTATAATGAGTAGCATCCATGTGTCATGAATAAGTGATGTGTTTACCTTTATCCCATCTTGTTGCCAGTCTGTGATACTGCTCTGTATAGTGAAGTTAACATGTAAACTCATACTTAATGTATAATCCTAATTAAAAGCAACTACCAGGGCTGGGAGATGGTTCAGTCAATAAGTGCTGCTGGGTAGGCATAAAAACCTGAATTGAGATTGTTGACAGACATACAAAAGCCAGCGGTGGAGTTACACATCAATAATGGAGCTACTGGGGAGGCAGAGACATTAGACTCCTTGGAGCTCGCTGCCCAGCCAGCCTAGATGAATTGATGATCTCCAAGTTCTGTGAGATAAGGTGGAGAATGATAAAGGAAGATGATACTGCCGACTTCTGACATGCATCCTCACGAACACATGCACAGAATTTACTGTGGGAGAGTGAAATGACTATAGATATTGACTATAATCTTTCAATAGATGGCCTCAGTGGCCCAGCTTGACCACAAGCATTTTTAAGAAGTAAATGCCAGGCAATAGGATCATAGAAGAGATGTGGCTTCTTATCTATAAGATGTTGGAGACAACAGGGAAATATAATCACAATAGTGGAGGGGATGGATTGCATCATATATAATACACAGCAAGCTCTGAAAGTATAGAAGAACAAGTTTAAATAAGTTTTGATAAGGAACCAAGGTAGAGAAATAGCCAATCCTCCAGAGACAAGCAGAGGTAGATTAGGAGACAGGCTTGATGCTGGTGACAGGGTTTTCTGGGTAAAGGCTGTTGATTCATTTAGTGTCTATATAAATTTTCTAAACTTTCTAGTGTCCATGGCAACTGGATTTGATGGTGCAATCAACTATATCTCTCAACACTCATATGCACAATATAATGTAACACAGTTGTGTATGTTTTTAGATCTCCCTCAGATATTAACCTGTGTAAGACATGGGTATGTAATGGATACCTTTGATTCTCTGAGCATCTCTGTGACAAATGAATGGGGTCCCTAGGAGACAACATCAGGAGTGCCTTTGACATCCTTCATAAAGGTTCACCCACATGTAGAAACTCTGAGATGAATCAAGCTCAGGAGAGCATATAAATAGACACTGAGACTCCAGGATTCTAGTAGGAAAGTTCTATCCTATATGCTTATATTTCCTTTGAAAGCTTTCAGACAAGAATCAAAAAGAAAAAGAAAAAAAAACAACTACAAAAAAATAAACAAAAACCAAAACAACAACAAAACCAGGGAATACTGTTCCAATGCACCCACATCCCACTTTACTGGGTTTCTTAATGCCTGTTTACAAATGAGACAGTCGATCCTCTTCTTCATCCACAGACACCAAACAAATTACAAATCTAAAAACAGCATTTTTTTTTTCAGTAGAATCCTCCCTAACTGGAGAGGAAGTCAAACTTCCCTCAGAAGCCACTGCCTCTGTTGCATAATCAAACTCTATCCCCCTAGGTCCATATTAGCTGTTTGCAATGCTAAGCTACTTAAAGGCTGTAAGCTCATTTTATATGAGAGTCCCTAAAACGTAAGGTGTTGATGAAATTGTGCGTTTACTATTCTCTATCAATCCAAAGCAACTTCATTTACAAAATCAGAACAAAACAATCAGTGACTGGTGTGCAGTTCACTCTAGGTGTGCACACGTACAAAAGAGGTTTTTGTTTTGTTTTGTTTTGTTTTGTTTTGTTTTTGAGGAAAGTTGTTTTTGTTTTTGTATTTTAAGACTGGAAAGGGTCCCATGATCCCGGGATCATTTGCATTTGTGAATCCGTGTCTTGATTGGACTACAGATGAACCAGAGGCCTCATGCAACATAAAACTCAAAACTCAAATAAATTCCAGTGGCATATTGCTTATTTTTATACCTTTTATTTCCCATAATAAAATGGCAGGGGACGGAAAGATGGCTCAGTGGTTAAGAGCACTGACTGCTTTTGCAGAAAACCCGGGTTTGGTTTCCAGAACTCACATGACAGCTCACAACCATTTATAACTCCAGCTCCAGAGAACCCAGCACTCTCCTCTGGCCCCTGTAGGCACTGCATGTATGTGGTGCACAAACATACATGTGGGTCAACATAGACATATAGACATAAAATAAACAAATAAATCTTTAAAAACAAAATAAAATGGTAATTTGCACACAAGATGGTAAGAACCTGTGGTAACTCATTCTGGTCTTATTTACAGCTATTCATTGCCAGTTACAATAATTTGGTTCAATAATACTTTGCAAATTAATTTTTTACTGAATCAAAAAATTAGTGGAAAAGAAATCTACGAGTTGCTTCATGAGAAAGCAAAGCTAGTCAAAATGGCTGAGTATCTTTGATTCAGGTTTTTATTAGATCCTGCATATTAACTACATCAAATAGTCAGGGAGCGTTGAGGTTTGCTGCATGAACAACATTAACATACACTACCTGTAAATGGAAGTAGTATTTTTAATGTTTCATTTTTACTTCATATGTGTGATATATATATATATATATATATATATATATATATATATATATATATATATATATATATATATGCCATATGAATGCCATGCCCAAAGAGACCAGAAAGGGGCATCAGCTCTCCTGGAACTGGAGCTACCATGTGGTTGCTGGGACTTGAACTCAGGATCTCTGGAAGAACAGCCAGTGCTCTTAACCACTGAGCCATCTCTCCAGCCCCTGAAAAGGTATATTTTTGCATATACAATGTTCCCGTCATGAACAAGATGGGGATCTGAGCTTGGTCCAATATGGAGGCCAACATTATTCCTCAAAGTGTCAGAAATAAATGCCATTGTGGGGATGAGAATAGACCCAGATACTGATATATAGTGGGGTGAGAATAGACCCAGATACTGATATATAGTGGGGATGAGAATAGACCCAGATACTGATATATAACTGATATATAACTGATATATAACTGTCAGGTCCTAGTCTTCAAGGTAAGGTTCAGAGTTTTTTGCTTTAATTAATTTAATGTTTGCTGTTTTTATTTTAATTTTGCCAACTTGATTTTAAAATATTTAGATTTAGTAGCAATAAAATTTCCATCAACTTTTGCTCAAGCCCTTTATCGTGCAGCTGAAAAGCAAAAGTCAACTTACAAAATAGCACATTCCCACAAAGCAGCACATGCACCCAGAGGTGTGTGTTTGTACCTGGGACTCCATCTGGGATAACAGGATGATGACTGAACCAAACCAACCCGCACAGCTGTTTACAGTGTCACTGAGAGTTTGTGCCACTGAAATGATGACCCAGGCACATTCAGCCAGTGGGTCATTTAAAAGACAGACCTGCAGCCTTGGAATATCTGAGGGTGGGGAAATCCTTGCAATGCTAGATAGATCATTAGGCTGCCAGATTCCACAGGCTAAGATGGGTGAAACTGGGAGTCAGGGGCATTTCATATCTGCTCAGCCATTCTATAGACATGAACTGACCTTTGATGAAAAGATACTTAATCATAATATTTGCCTACTTGAAAGAAGAAGAATGATACAGGCTTACGACTAGCTTAACACTTGGAAAGGCCTAGGTGGGTGCCATATGTGTGAGGCTTGGTCTGTTGCTATGTATTGTCATGCTAAGTGCAGGACACCCCCCCCCAAGACCTGGATGCCCCAGAGATGAGAGTCCACACATAGATCCAAGTGACACTATGTGACTTTACTCCCAAGTTATTTCTGATTAGTGAATAAAGATGTCAACAGTTAATAGCTGGGACCGAAGAGACATAGGTGGGGCTTAAGGTTCCTAGACTTAGCGTCAGAGGAGAACCACAAGTGAGAGAAGAATGTGAGGAGAGGAGGAAGCAGCCATGAGTTAGGGAATCATGAAAGCATAGCCATGTGGATTGGCTAAGTGAAGTTAAGAGCAGCCCAAAGGAAATATGGCAAATTATGTAATGGGATTATTGGCTGGGAAATAGACATAATAGAATAGAGGGTAGATGTTTGTTCAGGTCTTGTGCTGATTATGCTTATTGTACATACAAAGGTTTGTGTGTGTATGCGTGTGTGTGTGTGTGTGTGTGTGTGTGTTTTATTCACCAACTAAATGGTTAAAGGTGGGGTAGAACCCCCAGATTGGGATTAAATTTTTCTACAACAGCAATAAGTAGCAAGTTATCCTGTTGGCCGGACACACTCAGAGACAGGGATACAGAAGCCATTTGCAAATGGTGGTCACAGCTCAGAACAGGCCTCTCAGGAGACATATCTAGAGACAAAGCTAAAGAAATTGATTTAATCTTTGAGAAGATTGGGTTTATGTCTCCAACACATGGAGGAAAGAATTACAAACATTCCCTTTCTGAAAGCAATTCTGTTTGAATGGCTAATCCTGGTTGTCAACATGGCATATCTGGGAAGAGGGAACTTGCTTGAGAGATTACCCTCATCAGATTGGCCTATGGCCACATCTATGGGGCATTTTATTGACTAGTGATTGATGTGCGAGGCCCCACCTCACTGTGTGGGCAGTGACACCCTGGGAAGGTGGTTCTGGGTGATATAGAAAATCAAGCTGAACAAGCCATGAGGGGGAGTCAGTAAGCATCATCCCTTCATGGTCTCAGTTTCAGTTCCTGACTTCAAGTTCCGAACCTTGAGTTCCTGCCCTAACATTTCTCAGGGATGGACTGTGAGCTGCAGTATGTTAGCATATGTGAAAGGTAGAAGGTTCTCTGGAAAGTGTCAGTGATGGAGTGGGACTATTTGGTGACACTGCTGTTATTGGATCATCCCTTGCCGTGTAAACACATCACCACTGTTCCTGTTAGTAAGCCCAAGAAATGCATCAATTTGTCAAGTTGGACTTAAGTTGACATTTCTTTGCTTTTTTTCTGTGTTTTATCACTAGAAAGTAAACTAGAACAACTGGAGATATACATGGAAGACTGCTCTTCTCCTTAGGGGATCAAAAAAAAATTTACTTTACAATTTCACTTGCATGGGCAATCAACTGTTCGCTGCTGGCTTGCCTACCCTCATCATAGCTTCACAGTGCTGGGAATTGGGCTAGTGGAGAGTCTCCGTGGCAACCTAGACATTTTAAATGACTATAATATGAATGAAAAGATGAGCTACCATTAGCCTCAGCACCACAGAATCCCTTGGTGGCCAGTGTGTGTGGGTTTCAGGAGTTTGGAGCTCAGGGAATAAGGATAGTCAGTCACTCAATTTCCCTTCCTCCCTGGAGCCTCAACTTCAAAGTTCTCTGCTAGGCCTTGACTCCATAGTACCTGTGTTATCCAGCTTTCCACCATGATGATAAGCACCTGAGAGAAATGATTTAGAAAAGCTTTCTTTGGGCATAAGGCTTAGAGGTTGTAAGTCCATGGCCAAGAGGGACCATTATTTTAGGATCTGAGGAGAAACAACTCAAGGCTAGGATGTGTACATCCCAGAACGAGCAAAGTATTTCCCCTGGGCATGGGCATTACAGGACCATTGACCATCCTGGGGCAGAGGTTGCTATGGTAACCTATAGAATGTTTGGCACTATAGTCATGGCAACATAATAAGAGCAACATTGAGAGAGTTGGATCAATGGGAATGATGATGTAACTGTTAAGATTCACGAGTACGAAATGGAAAGAGAAGGCACATCTTCCACACTTGGGATCCAGCCATTATTCCCTTCTGTCTGTGGGCCACATGGGGTCTTGGGAGCTGCTAGAATATGTTGATGGGAGGTTAACTAAAGAGTGTCTGTGAGGTCATCATCCCTGATGGAGTGGGACTTCTTGGTGATCCCACAGTTTGAGGGTCATCCCTGGTCCTATAAACCCTACAAACCTACTACCACTGTTCTTCTAACCACTCCCAATAATTGCATCTATTTTCCAAGCTGGACTTGAGCTGACATTTCTTAGGTCTACTGTTGATGCAATATCTTTAACAAATAGACATTTGCTCCTGCCACCCCAGAAAAAACACACAGAGGCCCACCACCCTCAGTGACTTAATATCTCTCACTGGACCCCAACTTTTTAAAGTCTTGTTACCTCCTAATAGCTATGATCTGGTAATAAAGGGGCCTTTGGATGACATACTCAACCCAAATTATAGTAATAGTATCTCTCTGGTGACCATAGGTTCCATTCATTGGATAAAAAGACAGCATAGTCTGATGTCAGTGTGTTGAAGAAGCCCCAGTAGAGATGTTCATTGTTGTGTGACACTCTTCCTGGGGGAGGGGGTATGTGAATAAGCATCCACTTGCCCCACATAGGAAACTGACAACAGATGAAAGTAAAAACACCAAAGTCCAATGTGTCTTGTTGGAACTACTTTCAGGAATATGGGTGAGGGGTTACCTATGGTAACCAAAATGACTCAAAGATAGCTGCATCAATAAAGCCCTAGCCTGGATGACAGCTCACAGAACCTCACAGGCAGCTGAATGGGTTGATAGTATCCTTTGCGAGTGGCTCAGCAGATCTAAAGCTTTTCCAGGCACCTTAGGTTGTCTGAATGATTCTCAGCAGTCCTTACTGCCTATATATGCTTGTGAAGGGAAGGGCCTAGCAAATATGTTCAGTTTCAGGGACTTTCTGGAACTTTTGAGTAGTTTACTTCCTGGATGGATTGTTTTAGCTCAGAAGGATAGCTATACAATAGCCACCATCACAGAAACTCTCTTATCTGCTAATCACTTGAGTCTCAAGGATGATCGCTGTGGCCAGCAGTTTACAGACTTACTGTAACCTACTTATAAGGACAAACCTTCAGAAGGACAGAAGCCACCATTACTTTGAGAGTTGGCTCTGAATAACAATGAACATGCAGGCAGCTGCCTTTTCTAGGACCCTGGCTGACTGCACAAAGGATACAGGTTCTGTACTCATAAAGAAGTCTTTGCAGCCTGCACAGCTGATAATTAAGTGGCCTTGTTGGAAGATTGCTGTGTTTACTGATGCGGTGGGAAGATTTGATTGAAAAATAAATAAATAAAGAAGTCAAAGAATATAAAGAATTGCCTTTAAGTCTACTTTGATGTCAAAAAAAATCTTAAAAACATGCTGCTAAAATAAGATGCGCAATCCAAGCCAGTGTTATCCAAACGTGGCTGAGCTCCACAGCACCCGAAAGGTGCTTTTGTGAGATGGCTAATGCTTATGCATGTATATTGTTGAATTTTTAGGTATGTAAATCTGGGCTTAAGGCAGATGGAGGCTGTTTACTGAACAATACACGGAGAGGCTGTAATACCCTTAGAGCTGAGAGATCCAGACATGGCCAGGATGCAACCATGCCCAGAGCCAAAGAAAAAAAGCTTAGTCACCAACTTAGACTGAGCCAACAACAAACAAAAACAATACAGATCTATCCGCCTCTTCAAAGCAAAGGGTACTCATGAAGTCTGCAATTAATTCCTTGTTTTCTGCAAGCAATGCAGCTACATAATTATCACTCAGTGAACCCTAGATGTTAATGACAGAGTAGATCAAATTAGTGCAAGCTATCTTGATAGGATAAGCCAGTAAGGCCACTATTTTAGCTCAGGAATGACTGGGTTCACACGCCTGGCTATCCATGTGTCTGTGTGACATCCACACATCTGTGTGACATCCACACAGCTGCTCACATCTGAGAAATTGTCTTCTTCTGTGTCTGAGTCAAGAATTATGTGGGATACACTTTTCTGGGTGTGTCTGTGAGGATGTTTCCAGAGATATTTAACTGAATATAGGAAGAGCCACTTGAATGTGGGTGATACCATGTCACTGGCTGAAGTCCTGGACTGATAAAAAGAAGACAGTGAGCTAAGCACCAGCATCCATCTCTCTCAGCTTCTTAACTATGGGTGCAACATGAATAGACCACCTCATGCTCCTAGAACTCTTATGGGTTTTATCCTTGAACCATGAGCCAGAATAAGCCCTCCCTTCCTTAAATTGCTTTGTCTGGCTTTTTGTCATAACAATAGGAGAAATCACTATTTAGGATGACATGGATGATATAAATGAGGCATTTGGATGTATAAATGAACATCATTACGAACCTATACGATATTAGAATTCAGACTCGTGGCTTCTGTAACCACCAGCCCAGAACAATCAAGACTAGCCAACAACTACCAACTGTCCCACTTCCTACCCAGGACTGATCAGACATAGGCAATCTCAGAAGGCATGTGTGGTGGTTTGAATACACTTGGCCCAGGGAGTGGCACTATTAGGAGGTATGGCCTTGTTAGAGTATGTGTGACCTTGTTGAAAGAAGTGTGTCACTATGGGCATGGGCTTTAAGAACCTTGTCCTAGCTGTCTGGGAGCCAATCTTCTCTTCAAGGCCTTCTGACAAAGATGTAAAACTCTCAGCTCCTC